>CALNHX010003749.1:69107-142471 GCA_940337035.1 Agriotes lineatus | reverse complement strand
CATATCCATTATTAGAAATGACAGTTTTAAAGAAGCTACTTTTCCGGATAATATCATTACTTTAAAATTCTAAACAATTACATTAAATAATATTAAAAAGTCAATAACTAAAATTAAACGAAAAGATAGCTTCGATCACATTACAGTAAATGTAATTGCAAATGCGTTACCAATTGTTGGTGAGGTATTTGCTAAATTAGTAAATCAGTCTCTCGGAACAGGATGCTTTCCAGAATCGTGGAAAATATCTAGAGCTGTTCCAGTACCTAAAGTTAAAATACCTAACAAGTGCGGATAATTTCGACCAATAAATGTGATGATCAACGTCAAACCTCTTTAGATGAACATGACATTATAAGTAAAAATCAATCAGGGTTCAGAACTAAACATTCGTGCGGAGCAGCGTTAAACTTGGAATTGGAAAAGTGACTTAGAATTAAATAAAAGTGTAGTTACTTTTTTTTTAGATTATAAACATGCATTTGAGATTATCGACAGACAACGGTTAGTGAATAAACAACATAAATCTGGAATACGTGGTAATGAAAATATGTGGTTTCAAAGTTATCTCACTCATCGACTACAAACTACATACATCATACATCAATCAGTGCCAGCAAGCTACATGGAAAATATCTTGGGTGTACCCCCAAGGCTCTGTCTTGGGTCCATTATTGTTTGTATTGTATATAAACGATTTGGAATTGAATCTAAAACATTGCACCATAAATCTGTTTTCAGATGATACATTAGTGACAGTTACTGACGAAGACATTGGAAATGCTGTTAATAAAATGAATATAGATGTAGAAGTTATTTGTAAGTGGCCACAAGTTAATAAACTAAAACTGAATATCGTAGAAACGAAAGCAATACTTTTATCAGGTAGTAATGTAAAACCCGTTAATAGAATTAAAATTGAAAAATTATAAATAGAACAGGTATCTCAAGTTAAATACCTAGGTATAATAAATTATACATGATAAATTAAAATTCATTATGTCAGGAACAAGAATTGGCTAGAATGCAAAAACAGCAGAGCAGAGTAATGCGAATTATATTTCACTGCTCTAAATATAGAAGAATTTTTGCGATGCTAGATGGTTGACAATGGTTAAGTTTGAAGCAACGTATTTATTTCATGTATTTGTTGTTAGTTTTTAAAGCAGTCAGTAATCTGTTACCAGAATATATGACTGAAAACTTAGCTAATGATTGTGATATTCATAATTATAGTACTAGAAATAGGAATAATGTTAGATTACTTAAACTTACAAAAAGTAGTTCCCAAATTGTTGCTTTTGTAAAGCCTTCAAGATTTATTCCAATTGAAGTTAGAGGAACTAAAAACATCTATGAATTTTAAAAAAAACTTAGCGATTGTGATAAGAAAAATTTTTAGATAGTAAATATGTAATCAATTGTAAATTTTAAAATAGTGCATAACTAAAGAAAGATCAGTACATATTATTATATATCTTTAGCAAACAATAAAAAAATCTAAAATAGAATAAAGAAGAATGCTAGAGGCCACAGGAAAATGTTACTTAACAGCTCATATATAAATACATACTTGGAAAGTATGAAAAATAAATAATCAGAAACCATCAAGAACAAATAAAACATATTCAAGTGTTATTATAATGTCTGTTATTACATTCATACAAGTACATAGTGTAAAAAAGTTACAGATTAAGTTACAGATAAAAAGTCAATCTAATGCGTGGAAATTTGATAAAACGCTTGACAAGAAGTTTAAAACTTGGAACGACAAATACATAGATATGTTTCTTCAGTTATGAAATTTCATTCCAAGTACAGAATTATCACATATAATCTCATAAGAGCATTAATTCTTTCCGGAAATTTTTTTGAGTGCGTTCCAACAACGTCGTATTAATTTGCCCGAGCGGGACGCGAGGGCAAATTAGGAGGTTGTTGAATGCACGAAAAATAATTTACGGATATGAATTAATGCTCGAATGAAGATTCGGTAAGAAAATCGTAACGACACAAACCCTAAAAAGAAGTAATGTCTACCTACAAAAAATTTCCAAGAAATTTTTTTGTTGTCTTGGATACGGCTCGTGAACTAATTTTTCTATTGGTCATTAATGAGTGTCGTACGATTTTCGTTATCAATTCACGAAGTTCTTAGGCCATGGTAACTGTGATCAATAGTAATTGTTGATATCAATATTTGTCAAAACGCTTGGATTGTTGTTACCAGGAATCTAAAATTACTAACGTGAGTAATCACCTAATCAATAATTAACTTAATAAGAAAAGCAGGTATCGGAACCTTATCAGTGGCAAGGCAATTTTTCAGAGATGGATCGAACAATGCCTGTTGTAATCTTTCAGAAATTTTAAGTGACTGTGTCGCAGCTCAGTTTTTCAGCTCCCTGGAATCGAATTAAATCATACCGAGCATCTGCTGGCAATAACAAAACCGGGAAACTGGACTCATCTGCGTCAACATTTCTGCCAAGCAGCAAAAACTGCCAAGTTGAATGGAATTGAAAATAGGACGCAGCGCGTCCTGAAATCGAGCAGTGACATGCAATCCCTCGATGAGTGCCAACTTTGCGTTTGATCTTTGCGGGTGAAGGTCGGCCAGTAAAAGCCTTATCATTCATGAATTGGAAACCGTGAAACACGTGGCTGAGGACCTTTTATCGTCCGAATTAGATAACGTTATCTGTGTACCTTGCCGGATTAATTTAATTTGCGCGGGGATTTTTGTAACCCCACGGCAACGATTCTATTAGTGTTGCAGCAAAGGTAAACACTGGGACAAATGGACTTTGGCCGCTGGACTTTGTTTCCGCTTGTTGTTGGAGGAAGCAGCATTGTTTATATAAGGAACTAAACATGAAAGTGTTCTTTTGAATCGTCACAAAATAAACAAATATCGAAAACTACGATAAAGCGATTTCAAAAATTGGTTGTTATGAGCAATGCTTGATTTTCCAAATATGTTGACGGTAGATACCTCAAGAGGTTCTCCGGTATCAGTTTCATCTTTTATTTTCCCTTGCCAACATCCTGTTTCGTAATTTGGCAGCAAACAGTCTGGCTGATTGATTGGTATTAGTTTATATTTGCATCTATTTGTTCAAGATATCAATTATTTTAATTGATTTATTCAGCATCAATTTCGCTCAGAACGAATATTCAAAAGACGGCAAAGTCAGAACTAGTAGGAACTAATATTGTAAATCTCGATGCCAAAATAGTTTTAGTTGTAGAGAACAGAGCCTGAGCCAGAGCCCGCGACAGAGTTTGAACTTGTGGTAATATTTGAAGGGATATTTTTGAATTTCACTCCTCCTATGTAGTCTTGATAATCTACTTTAAACTTCTTTTATTATTTTTTCGCTACAGAGAACAACATGTCTTCGAGTCATCCTCAATGACCTGTGGAACTCATCTTGGAGTTTTGCTAACTTTTCAGCTGCTCGCTGCTCTAGCTGAAGACCTGCACCTTCCTGAATACGTTTCACTGAACTTAACGTTCCTTACAGCTTCTAACAGCTCTACAACTTTCATTATTTCGAACATAGTAGATTCCACTGAAAGGTGAATGGGGCACCCCAGTGCAACAGTTAGCACCAAATTAATGAGTTATTACCATGGTCAGAGGTATTATACGTTACTCGTTAGAATAAACCAGTTGGCTTTTATCTGATTTGATTATATAAAACCCCATTAAACTTCGAAGTTCAAGGAATAAAATTCTTGGCTATACTGATACTTTCAGACGAAAAATTAGATGACCTGTGATACGAAACTCAATTGTCATGCTATCGCGGGTATGATATTAATCTATATCGTAAGATCACCTACACCGATCGAACCACAGCTGATTAGAAAGATTGTGTGGCGGCAGAATTGGAGAATTATTGTTCCAGTCATGAATCAAAAGTCAATGTTTCTAATCCATAAATTTCGCCGAGGAAACATTCTCTCTCTTCATTTGTAATTTATCTCCCTGATCTGATCTATTCTACAAATAGAATCTCAATCCTGTTGCGACGTCCAATTAATTAACATTTAAACTTTGGTAGCGCGTGCGGTAACAAGAACAATGAGGTGTTGATTCATGTGGTTGATTAAAAGACCAATAAGTGACCAATAAGTTTCTGGTCAACCGCAAGTTGATAGCTTTGATAACGTTAAATACGCACGGAATCTTCAGGAATCTGTTTATTTACTAACAAAGCTGCATCATTATTGTGTTTTGAATTAATTTGTTTGTGTTTATTCAACTTTGAGCTTAACAGTGCATGTACTTGTTATTGTCACCGCCATCGTTGTATATTTAGAATAAAATTTGAAAGTTTATCAGCAAACGAGGAGGCACAATTAGGTATAATACTCTGGTTAGTGGAATTTTATTATTGTCCAAGGTTATGTGAAAAGTGTGCGTTCATTGCAAACAAAGGCTCATATTATTATCCGCGCAAATATTGGAAAATGCCGGTAGTGTTGTCTTCAATTGACGTTTGTACGTACAGGGTGTCCATATTTCGTGTTTTGCAGACTAGATCCGTAACTATTATAGTTAGATGAGTATGGTTTGCATGGTACAATTAACATTTGGAATAATTTTGTATTCTCGGATTTTTAAATCTTGAAATATCGTTCTTTTTGGGCAAAAGATGATATAGGAATTTACAACATGCGAATAATGGCAGATGACAAGGTAGTTAACTTAATAATGAAGTAACACAAATGAAATACGATGTCATAGGCGTAATCGAACTTAAGAGAAAAGGCGAAATTATCTCATATCATTAACTTGTTCTTTAGGAAAAACGTACCATGAAAATGGGCATGAATAGCTCCAAACTTCAAACAACAATCAAAACCGAAATTGACTAAACTCTAACAATTCCAACTTCCAAAATGTAACAGTGTTAAATACGTTTGACGTAGAAAGTGTTCAGAAAATGGCTAGTGTAGATTTGATAATAAATAAAATGCCCGAAAGACATCGATTGCACAAAAAGAAAGTAAATATAAATCGCCAGGAGTTAAAGGCAATGTCAGGAGTATAGACAAGTAATAGAGGAAAAACCCAAACAGATTACTGTGAACAGCCTTTAGTCTTTAGTTTGTTGCTTCACTTACACGTAAATAAATCAAATACGGAGTAAACTCACATAACTAAGGTCCAAGAGTCTCGGATGTCGACATGTTTTGAGGTAGTGTTATGCATTTCATGTGTTGTTTGCAAAGCCTGCTACAAGGAAAGCCATAAATTATATTGGAACAGCTTTAACAAACGAACGACAAAAATAATGCAAGAGATTGTGAAAGAAGTCAGTAACTATATAAAACGGAAATCAAAACCTAAAATTGATGAAACAAAAAAAATTAATTTAAAAGAGAAGAAAATTAGCCAGGAGAACAAGAAAGGAGCAATAATATAAACAAAGCTTAATAATTGAAGAAGAAGAAATGTCAGAAATTACAAGAAAAACGCCAAGTTGACTTTCGAAAAAGTTTTCCACGAGGACCACCGATAAAGTTAATAATAGAAAAAATCATTGAGTACAGTTCCAATATCAAGTATTGAAACGCAACAGAATAGACGGTCGCTATGGACACCTAGAAGATATATGTAGCTGCTAGTGAGGCGTTTTCTTATCATTTGCCCACCACACCTAACCAAATGCCCTTAAAAGGGGATGTAAAAACAATAATATAGTTTTTACGCTCGTTATGAAGGATATATTTAAGGCAGTAGTATGGCCTGGAAAAGGGATCAATAGAAATAAGGAAAAGTCTGAAAGGATTGTAAGAAATTTTAAAAATATAAATCAAGTAAATTGGAAGTATAAGGAACAAAATAAAAACGAAGGTAATGTTTAATAAAGATGGTGTCATATAGGTAGAAAACAAAGTCATCGAACAAATGGAAAGCTATTGCGATGGTTCTGTGCTTCAGTAACCAATATTAATTGGATAACTGTATTAAAAGATGGGGACATCCACCCATAATGAGATTTTCCAACTCAATAAGTTCAATAATAATATATTATCATTAAGGTAATATTATTTGACTTATAATCAATAAATAAAGCTAAAACTAGGAACCTTAATTCAGACTGGGACTAAAATTACACAATTCCCTTTCAATTGGAGAGTGACGATGAGCTACTCTGTTTCTACTCATTCTCATAACGTGGTATTAGGCCTGAAAGAAAAGAAATTAAGAAAAGAAGATGTCAAGGTGAAATTTGGAAAAGCTCCGACATATGTAGTTTTAATGTGCAGAAGTGAACCTGAATGTGTAGTTTTGTAAACTTTGTTAAGAAGTGCTACGTTTGGAACTGGAAGTAACCCACTGACCTATGTTGGACTGAATATAAGTTGAAGTTATGATGTTGATTGTGAAGAAAATTCATAATTAATTATGTTATTTACAATGTCAAATTAATGTAAGAACCGTCTAAGTTTTACAGCAACTAAGAATGTTATGGTAACTAGGCTACGTGCTTAATGAAATTTATAATTTAAAATGTATTTTCCAACAGCAATGGATAGGTACACATGCATTTTTTGTTATGCTCTAATAAATTAAAATGTACAAGAGCATAAGTGATTGAATATTTGCCCATTAAAGTGATGTACGATAATTAACGTGTCCTTACATGGCACGTACAGTCGCGTTTAAGTTTAAGTTTACAAAGTTCAAAAAAGCGTACATACAAATATTTTGAAAGTATACATCTATATATCAAATAAATAAATAAATTAAAAAATAAATAAATAAATATCTACCTAGTTAAAGATACAATGTGAGCCTTTCTTGAGTAAAACATAACCACCAATAAACTTTTAACTATCTGTGTACAACACATTTTCGAACACGACTGTACCTGATAATAGGTGTTTCAGCATTCTCTTCTATGGTGCAGATAACGGAAGGAGTTGCTATGAACCTGTAGAAGTACCTCCGTTAGCTGTCTTGGAGAATTTCATAGTAGCAGAGAAAGTTATGAAAAGGTTAGACCAATAATGAATATTGGAAATTAAATAAAAATATGTTTGAAAGACAAGATTTATGATTAATATATGAAATAAGATGGTAAATAATATTCACAAGTGCTTTCAAATTCTGAGGTTAAGTTAGCTGTCAATGTTCACTTAATATTGAGTTTTAACAGAAAGAGATGCTACAAATCTATTACCATTCTAAAATGCATGTCCCAACCTGAGACAGAGTTTTAAAATTGATTACTGTGATTATGTGGAAGGTAATTTTGATAGCAGAGACAAAATTTAAGTAAATTAACTGCATTCATATACATACAGATAGATCATAGTACTATGTATATCTAGAACAGATACTAACAGGAAGAGAAAATTAAATAATCGAGTAAAGAGCTACGGAACGAATAATGATGGGTATATCGTTGAGGGACCAGAAGACGAACATAGATGTACATATACAAGAGAATGAACAAAAACTATATACATAGCATAAAAGGCTGCAAGAACTAAATGGAAATTTGAAGTGGAGCAAAAATACATATGGAAAATAGCATCAGAAAATATTAGATTGGAGTCGTTCTAACTTTACCATACTAAGAGGACGTCCTTCAATAAGATGGGTAACTGACTTGAACTTGTGACAGATATTCTGAATTGGATTTTGAAAACCAGAAATAGAAATGGAGGAATAGAGAAGAAGCGTATTTACGAAATTTTTGGAATTGTTAGAAAATAAACTATTTTAAAGGCGTCACAGCCAACTATGACTTCAATTATAGAAAATAAAGTTTCACATTTTATCCCCAAAATAAGAAACATAGAAACGGCGTATTGTTGTGACATTAGATTAATGATCTACCTACCTTTCAATATAAACATCAAACGTGATTGTATCATAAATACACTACGTTTTAATAGCTATCGTTCAAAATTGCATCAATTTATGGTATATCGTTGCTTTCTTGTATATTAGTTTGTCATGAAAGATAAGTTTAGTTAACCAAAGCGTAATAAAATTCAAAAGTTTGGAAGGTTACGGGCCGAAAATTATACATGAAGGGTTGCTGGCAGAGTAAAGTGAGAATTAACCAAATAAAATGCTCATCAAAAGAGTTCCGTTTGGATAGAGAATAGGAAGAAGACCAGGACAGCCGAAAACTGCAACGAATCCTGAAAATGCAGGAATATAGAATGGACTTTTCGAAAATTGACGTTTCAAGGTAGCAGAGATTGCTTTTGCGTTGACAGTGTCCAAACCAAGTGTATTTTGCATGAAATGCTTGCAATGACCAAGGTGTCAACTAGATGGATTCTGAGACTTTTGACTACTGAATAGAAAGTTTGTCGTCGAGAGATTTTTTAAGGAATTTGGATTTACTGAAAAAAATCGAAAGATGTGCCAGGAGATGAAACCTGGGTCCTTTATTGGAAATCTGAGACCAAACATAAATCAGTGCAGTTGTTTTGTAAAGGTGAAGAAACACAAGAGTCTTCGCGCAAACTTATGGCGACGGTTTTTGGGACCACGTTTGGAAATTCTTGTAATTCATTACATGGAGGAAGGTGAAACAACCACGACCAGTGCCTATTCTATTACACTTGCGCACTTGCGAAACTACATTGTGCTATATACCAGCAGGCACACGTACGTTTAAAATACGTGAAACGACGTTGAGATAATAATAATAATAATAATGGTGAGGCACTAAAACCCCATGAAGGATCTTACGTAGTTGAAAAGACGTTATTCGTTAAAAATTAAATGTTGCATTTTAGTCAAACAGTTATCGTCACTTTTTCAACCAAAAGTAAGGTTGAATTATAGTAATTCGTTTTACAATTAACGTAATTACATCGTTTATTAAACGATATATCCACATAACGTTGAAAAACTGGTTATGCTTCAATGTTAGTTCAACGTGTGTGTGGATACTGTGTAGGAACAGCGTCCAAATTTGTTGAAGAAAGGGGTTCTGATTGTACATGACAATACAAGAGTGCATAAGGCCCAACCTGTTCAAGCTGTAATACATAAATTAAAATTCCTTGAGCTAGAACATCTAGTGTATAACCCCGATAAGATCACCTATTATTTATTTAAAAAGTTACAGAAAAACCTTCCAGACTAGGGTTGGTTTGGTAATCATTCTTCGGGCTTCGGGCTTTCAATAAAATTCTTAGGGTTAACTACATACATGGATACTTAAAAATTTTACTCCTATATGAAAGCTTCGAAGCAGAAGTCATTGGTCAAAGAGATAAAAATATAATTAAAAAAATACGTATCTTACATTTTTTTTTAGAAAAATGTAGTTTTTTAATAGTTTACTTAAATTTTAAAATGGGGTTTGAACGTATTTTTAATGGAATGTAAAAAATAGTTTTCTTCTTTAATTCCTATGATTTACAAAGACCGAGAATGTGTAACGAGCCAGCTGGATCCATTACCGATAATGGTTATTTTTATGCTTAAATGTAGAAACCAAGTTGTATTTTTTATGTTTAATATTATATTTTTATGTAAGCAAATGCTCGCAAAGCTAGTCCTGCGCTGGACGTGTATTGTGAATCCTTGTTTTCTCGAGTGTAGCAAGAAACACACGCTTTACGCGGGATGCGGGGATTTTCAATTCATGCGAGTTTAACAAAGAAGGCACCAGTCGCACGCAGGTTTTTCCGAGAGCTGCATGGGTTTGTTAGATTGGAAAGTATGGTACGTGAATTTGCCCATTAAGATATAAGTTAATTTGAAGCGACCTAAAAGCAACATAAGTTTACTGCAAACAGAGTTAAAGTGCAGGGAACCAGTATTTGCAAATTCCGCAAACGCATTTTCTGAGTGTACATGTAAGTACACCCATTGTGCTATATTTAAAGGCTTAATTGAAGCGTCCATTTTGAGAGGCGCTAATGAGGAGCATAATGTCCGCCAGGAGCGGATGATGCAGTTAAGGCGTGCCGTTTCCAAGGGTATTCAGTAGTCAGTTCCAGGTAAAAGTTTGCAGAGCGGAATAAGGTTGGGTTTAAGTGCAAGCTTTTGCAAACGCGCAGGTATTTATTTTATCAGCGACTCAAATATGTATCGGCTTTAGGTAATTTTGACATTTGCGTTCTTGTAAAAGATAATTATTTCAACGTTATTTTTGGTGATGTTTTACGCTGTTTATGAATGTTTGCAACACGCTTACGAGTAGCCTCAATCTATATCGCACGTAGACTGTTTCAGAACTTAATTTTATTTCCTTTTATTTCTTTTGTATTTTTATGCGTGTTTTTTGTTTTTTATGTTTTTATATGTGTTTTGAAGTCAATAGATGATGTAAACAAATCGGATTTTTGTGCATTGTTTAAAGTTACTTTTTTGTCCAACCAACATTAAAAGGGGGAACCAGATTTCGGTTTTGACCGATAGTAATCTTGCATAAGCGACTAACTGAGATATTAAGAGAGTTTCATGTTTACTAAGCTAGCTACGAGATAAAATGGGCCAATAATTATTTAAATCTTAACCCGTCTTGTTAAAATTTAATGTATCCACCGAGGGGTAAGAAATTCCATATTTCATATGCTACTTAAAAAATATAAAATTATTTTAGGAATTATATCTTTAGAATGTAAAAAACTATTTCACCTTGCACTTTTTATTAATTTTATCTCACTTTTCTTCCCCAAAAATTATTTTCTTCGGGTCAGCATCGACTTAATGTTGGTAACCCTATTCCAGACGTCAGGTTTTCTTCTGACGGAGAACTTCAGCTGGCTAATAGAATTAGGTGGTGTATTGAAAAATAAGACATAATTAGAGTTCGAAGCCATTTTCTTGTACCCTATAGGTAGATTATTAACATAGTGTTCCTCGTACATAAAAATATCTGTTAAAGGCTTTACAGGAAGCTTCCCTCGTAAATGGAAGGTTTGAAACTAAAAATATCAAAGGCAAAAAAACGAATTTAGGTTTTTAGGTGCTCACCCTGTATCCGTGGGCTCCAAGTATGCCTATTTTCATCAAGAGTAAACACCTGAGCTATGTGCAAAATATTACTTTTTAGTTCTTATAGTTCTTCAGATAAAGCAAAAATAGACAGAATTTTATCTTTTTTACGCTGCTCACCCTCTATATATGTGACCGAAATTATCGGTTTCGAGCCAGGTAGACATATAATCCCCGTGAAAAATATCGTCTTAGTCCAACAAATAGTTTTTGAGCTACATCGCCACAGACGGACAGACTGACGGGCAGACGGATGCACGGACGGAATTGAGAAAACATGTTTTTCGATATCTAGGGATCCGGAAACGTGAAGATCTGGAGAAATCTCGAAAGGCATTTTTTCCACTATTACAAAACTTCCTTCTGTCTTTTAGACAAGGGAAGTAAAAAGCAATCGAGACGTGCCTTAGTAAAACACACAAAATATGGCCATCGTCTACATTTCTTTCCAGTAAGTCTCTCAAGAATTCTAAACTTCAAATTATGCGTTACACATCCAGCACTACTGCAAATATTTGCAAAAGGCTGCTCTGATTATTTTTAAACAAAAAGAACGGTTTGTTAAAATTCGAAGCCAGACAGCGACTCTTCGTTAGTTCACCCTCAAATTTTGGAGGTGACTTAAAAGTCGCAGCGAATCGCTTCTTCGCTTGAATGTAAAAATCACGTGCTTACTACGAATTCTACTGCAAAACGGAGACAAAGCCAATCTGCACCACGTGGCGCTCTTGAACGGCCGCGTGACAGGGTCGCGGTGGTGTGGGTGATCGTTATTGATCCAACATTTGTAGACGGGGTTGTAAATTTACGTCGCGGGCCAGACACGTTTTTATGCGTTTCAGCTGCTCCCGAAATGATGCTCTTAATTGCGACAGCGATGTTATAACAGCCTGATAAGGTTTCGTTTATCTGCATGTCGATGGACCGCATAAATATAATTCAAGAATGAATTTGTCCACTTTTCAAATACGTACGTAAATGCTGTTCCTCTGGCAACGTGTGCATGATGGAATATTTTGTGTGTGCAAGATTATGTCTTAATATCATGCCCATGGCCGTGGGGTGCATACGAGCCGCCTTTGTGCAAAATTACAAAAACCGACCTCCTCCTTTGATGGTCATTGAAAATAATTTAAAACTTAACCATTTTCAGCGTACGAAGCACCAGTCTTTACACCGCAAGGTAAATGAGGTTGCAGATAAATACCATTTTCATAATTATAATATCATGGTGTATTCAAACATACCTTAGTACAAAGTCGCATCCTTAATACCTTAGTACAAAGTCATACCCCTGGTGACTTAAAGCCTCTTAAAGGTCAAGACGAAAAAACATATTTAAATTAATTAATCAAGAATACTTTGACACAGAGTGCTAATTATTTGGCACACATGACCATGAGTATCTATTGTTGAGTAATACACCTTCTTAATGGTTCGGAAATTGATGAACAAAGGGTCATGCTGTCGCTAATCACTGCTGTAATTTTTGGTCGCAATGTTGTGTACCACCCTGTATCACTAAAATTTTTATAAATTATGATAGACCAATTTCATCTACAGATTTTTCTCGTTCATTGTTTTACTGAAGTTTTCGTTTTCATAAACGGGCATTTAAACTGTCCCCAAAGATAAAAAATCTGGTGTGATACACTCACACAACTTCCTTTTACAGTGATCTTATAATTAGTCAAAAATTTCATTTTAAATTTTTAACCATTTGTTAAAAATTTTAAAAAATTACAAATTCTACAAAAACGGTACAAAATCGAGTGTTAGTTGAAGAGAAAAATTTTCTCTAGAATTTTAAGGTGAATTCAAAAATGTAATAATATACCGGGTGTTTTATTTAAAATAGGAGTTAATAAAAAAATAGAAAAAAAACAAAAGAAACCCACTTTAGAAGTATGTAACTGGAAAATCACCTATCTCACATCAATACACATTAAAAATGTAAGAAAAATGTAAAGTTTAAAAAAAATCGTTAGAGCCGTTTTTGAAAAAATCGAAAAAAACTGAAAAATCACAAGAGTAAACACCTACTTCCGGTTATGCGATTTTCTTCAAAAGCTTGCTGTCTCATCTACATAGTACACAAAACTTATATATGAAGTTTCAACGCCATACCTCTTTTCGTTTTTGAGATATTCTGTTCACAGACAGACACACAGACAGACACACAGACACACAAACAGACAGACAGACAGACCAATGAAAAAAAATATGTTTTTTGGGATCAGGGGACTCTAAAACGTGAAGATCCGTTGAAAACTCAATTTCGAATTTTTGGGGTGAATCCAATACTTCCTTTATAGTAAAAGGAAGTAAAAATACTCGAAAAATCATGTACTGCATTAATCGCATATTGGTTATTAGAGCTTTTGTTTTCATAAAAACTAGTCAAATTTTAAAATACAGATGAAGACAGTATTGCAGAAATACTGAAGAAATAGTATCTATAATATAATTTTCCTTAATGTGTGTCTGTGTGTCTGTAGCACAAAATAAAATCTCACGTTCCGGCTTCACAGATGTTTATATTTGTTTAGGTTTTGTTTTTCTTATCTTAGCGCTCGGTTCGGAGCTTGACCTTTCGCGTATCCTATTTCACGTGCGCGTAGCGCGCAGTTTGTTTGTTTTCTATAATATTGCCTCACTCCGTACCATTAAATTTTTTAGAAATTTTTAGAATTTGGCTACTAACTTGTTAAGTGCATTTTTCGTGCTACAGAAATAAGGTATAAAACATATAGCAATTCCTTTGTTCCAAAACCCTTGGAACAGTTCGTTTAGGAAGCAATAAATGTCATCATAAACACATATACGTGCAGAACGGGCATTGTCAGCGTTTTTCCCTCGGCGTCGAAATTTCATTATGAGGTTAAACACCTCATACGGATTCCGCCAACCAAGCCTTGTCGATTAGATAGCGTGGTTTGCTAACCAATCGGGTGCGATCACCTGATCGTCTCTACTCCCGTCTGACGATACAAAAATAATCGAAGCATCGGTTTTGAGAGGCAGTTCTTCATTGGATTTTGCGGTTAGCAATTGGAATTGATAGCGCTTCTAGCAGCCCTGAGTGCGGTTTGCCGAGCTCGGAACCGCTTCTTTTTGTGCAATTCCGAACTCTTGGAAGAAGTAGGTTGTGGAGTTGTGTCGTGTGGTTTTCGAGAAGTTAATGTGTTAACGCCGCGACAGGTTTAATTATCGGAGGAGAAATCTTCCTATCGCTTCATGTGGATTTAATTAAGGAACCAGATCAGCAAAGTCCAATTGGAGAGTGTGTT
The DNA here is from genome assembly GCA_940337035.1 of Agriotes lineatus. Taxonomy (NCBI): domain Eukaryota; kingdom Metazoa; phylum Arthropoda; class Insecta; order Coleoptera; family Elateridae; genus Agriotes; species Agriotes lineatus. Next base: position 128,185 of record CALNHX010003749.1, on the reverse strand, counting down.
CGCCGAAATTCTCGTCTCATTACACCCGCACACCCAGACTCCATTTCGAGAATCAGTCACGTTACTTCCAAGCCTTCGTCCCGACATAGCAAAAGCTCGTTTAGTCCCGCATCTATCATTCTTACCAGCCATCAACAGCTGCGGAGGTCCTGCGCGTTCCCGACGGTCAGCAAATAATCACAACCACCAGGATCTTAAGGTACTGTGACGCACGCTTGAAAAACACCACATAGCTCCAATAGTGAGGAAAACATTTATTCTTGTCCCATGAATTACTAATCCCGTTAGATACAATAGAATTAACAATTATAATAATCTTTAGCAGCTTGTTAAAAATCTTATGACGCCATATAGATAATAGGTTTCATTATTTAAGTTAGTTGTGTTCCTTGTGAATGCATGTGTTTTTAACTTCAATAAAGTAAAATTAAATTAACTTATGTTTTTATTTTGATATGATGATATTTTCATGCAACTCCCTTTGTATTTCGTGTGTAAAAATTCTAGCGGTAGCGAACGACTAAGGTAAGTTTCTCTGGAGCGCGTTGGAAGACGCATGCAATAGCTGTCTGTGAACCTGGGAGTCGTTTCCATTTCCACTTTCAAGAAACAGTCTTGTGTTACCAACCTCACAAGCGGTGGCGCCTAAAGCATTAAACATCTTCTTATCAGGTCCTCGCCCGGCGTAACGAATATCGAAGTGAACCTACGACCTTCCCGACAGGTTAGCTGGCAGACATTTGTTACACCAATGCCGTCACCCATCGGGTGCCAATAATAAACATTTGGTTGATGGATAACATAATTTTAAGTATTTTTATCTGTGGGGACAAGTATTTAACTTGTTTATCTTGGAAACGAAACCTTTAATAAAAAAATGAAGGAGACAAAAATCTGTAAATGAAATTGGTCTATCATAATTTCTAAATATGATAATGATATAGGGCGAGAAACAATATTACGGCAAAAATTACAACAGTGATTAGCGAGAGCATGCGCCCATGTGCATCTATTTCGGAACCATTCGGAGGGTGTATTACTCAACAATAGATACTTATGAGTGTCAAATATGAGTACTCTGCGCTTAAATATGTTTTATATAAGACCAAACGGAATTGGCTTTAATTGTGAAATTTTGTTTGGTATTTGACAAAGACTGACGTAAAACATAATCTGTTAACCTCTAATTTGACATAGACTGAACAGTGTGCCACCGACAATAACTTCACTACTACCAAACGTATAACACGAATCCGTCCATATCCGGAAACAACGTTGTTATGTTACATAACCACAGATATAGTCGATCCTTATTAATTTGCATCATTGCCTTTTTCCTATGTATGAAATTTTGCGTTGAAACACTGTATAATAAAAGAATTACATTTTTTTTTGGCTAATTTTTACCTCCAGGATATACTGCAGCTTCTTTGTGTACTTATTTCTGGGGCACCCTGTATAATAAATAAATAAACAGATAGTTTTTGCAATGGCGAGAGTGTTTTTTATGATGAATATTTCAATAATAAATTTTTTTTCCAACACTAGGCACACATTCGAAGATTTTAAGCTCTACTACACAAAAAGGTAATTCTAAATCGCGAGGATCAATAGTTTTCGAGAAAACCGAACCTAAAAATTGTGCTACACGAAAACTACAAGGTTAGCTGATAATTATTAATAATTATTGATTCATTAAAAACGATTGTAAATTTCAACGAATTAAAAATTATGACAATTTGAGGCGAATCTAAAGATGAGGGAGTGTATGAAGCGTTTTAGTTTTTGAAAAATTACTTGGTCACTGAATTTCGTTGGGATAATCCTCTTTAATTACATTTATATGAACTGCTAAACTCAAAATTTGTTGTTTATAACAAAGTTTAGCCATAGTACTGCAAGCTATTATAAAAACTAATTAACAACAGATTCTAAACCCCTTGGGACCTTGTGTGTATGAATATCCCTGGTAATACCTAGTTACATAGAATCGGTTTATTTAGAAACCTGTACTTGTAATACCACAGGCCCTAAACAACCAACAAAGAGCACTGGTAAAGAGCATTGATATTTAAGGACTTGGCAAAAATTACTAGATTTAAAAAATGAACGGATTTCCGCAAACCTGCAGTGGTCTTTTTTTTAAATCGAATTTTCGGTCGCGGTCAGGTAAGAGAGAGGGGGGGGGAGGTCTTTTCGAAGGTTTGTTCATTTACTTTCATAGCAGCAACATGTTAAACAATAGGGTTTAAATTCTGTAGAGAAATGGGTAAAGATGTATAGGAGAGGTAAGCAAAAACCATATCTAAGCTATGTGAAGTAGGCTTCGGCGATATGTAATGTATTGAAATTACTCGAATTAAAATATGTATGGAATCAAATTGCAAATTGGCAAAATACAGAATAGGCTGGTACAGCAGTGATTCGTGTACGAATCAATGTAACATATATAGCGTCCTCCCGTTTCTTCTGAATTTGTTTAGTCAATAAATGGCATACCTACTGATCAAAACATTTTATATAAACTTTTTTCACATATTAATAAGTTACAGCCATTTTTATTAACAGTTTTACTGTATTTTTAGAGATTGCTCAAAAATAAAGGAGAGGTATTGAAATTTGTCACACTCAAATGTCTAATCAAATACAATTAATCAGGCGAATTTGAGTTAAACGGGGCGATCTATCAGTACCATAGATTTTTTTAATTATAAGAGAGACGCGAAGCGGAGCGATTTTAACGTAGCTAGTGCTTTAATAGCGCTTATACACGTGTGTCATACGTTATTATTCTACGATCGTAACAGAAATATAAAATTTTAGTTATGTGACACCTTTTCGTTCAAAATTTATTAGTTATTTTAGATTATATTTACGGCAAAGCGCGCGATTATCATTGGTGACGTGCGATAAAAACGTAATTCACACGCTAAAATTAAAAGTTGAATACCTAAACAGTAACTTTCGTCACCAGAAACTGCAAAAACGTTGTTGTTTTGACACGATCGTAGAAAAAAATACTTAAAGCTTAAACAAAGAAAAACATCCTCCCCTGCGTTTTCCCTTGAGAGAATCTTATTAGATTCACCGTTAAATATTGCAAAGAATATTATAATTAATAATTTTTAACAATGCAAAGTTGAAGAAATTTGATTTTGCAAAGGGTCAAATCTCAAGGGGGTCCATATTTCCTCCCATTTGATCGAATTTCGAGCTTACAAGATCACTGTGTTGCCCGTGCTTATTTTTGATACTTTGTGTACGTACTGTAATAATAATTGTCAGCGATGCAACTAGTCGTTTAGTCTGTTTTTTAATAAATAAGTAATAAATATTATACACCAAGTGAATTGAACCTACGTTTATTCACGAAAAGATTTTGGGCTCACGAGCGCGCAGTGCGAGTGAGATCAAATCTTTGAGTTAATAAATGTTTAATTCACGTGGCGTATATATGTTTTTATTTAATTTTGACGAAATTTTGAATAAAAAATTTAAAAAATATTCAAATTGATAGCGCCTGCTGCTCTTAAATCACTTACCAAATATCATATAAAACACCACACTTACTGTGTGCCAAACGTCAAAGTGACGTTTGTCACCTGGTTACAGCCATACACAAAATTGGAAATAAATGACATTTACAGCCGTATTCATAGGCGTTCGCCAGCGGCTCGCCGGCGAGCCGCCGGAGTTTCGTTATGAATAGTATGTTGGCGGCACTGTACGTCTATGTCAAATTCGAGGTTATCAGGTTAGGTTCTCCGTCAGTTTTGACAGAAATTGACACAAAATCTAACCTGCTAACCTCGAATTTGACATAGACGAACAGTGCCGCCAACATACTATTCATAACGAAACTCCGACGACTCGCCGGCGAGCCGCTGGCGGACGACTATCAATACGGCTGTAAAAATATTCAAATTAAGATAATTATATATTACACACTACAAAGAGAAAGAATAATTGAATGTAAATATTTGTAGAAATCATAAAAATATGTTGTTCTTCATTGAAACGTTTTTAAATCTCTAGTGAATTAATAGTAGTTTATTTATCTAGAACGAAAAGTGGCATTTTAAAGACGAGAAAGTTGTTTACGTCCGAGGCTTCAGCCGAGGACGGAATTACTTGCGAGGACCTTTAAAAACACTTTTCGTTCGTGGTGAATACAACGGTTTATTTCATAATGCAAGTTTAATGGATGTTAAATAAAAATTTGCAAATCATTTCAAATTGCATGTCAACAACTGACGGTATAATTTTAAAGTACTTGAACTTTAAAATTTTACTTTAAAGTACTAGGACTTTAATGTTCAATTTTTTGTACAATAAATAAGTTTTAAAGTACTTGAACTTTAAAATTTTACTTTAAAGTACTAGGATTTTAATGTTCCATTTTTTGTACCATAGATAATCCGAAAAATGTCATTTTTGACATCAGTATGAAATAAACTTTTTAAATTCTCTAGTGAATTAAAACGCTTTTATTTCTCTTGTGAATCATAGAGTGTTTATGAAGGTTGTTATGGAGTTAATAATGTCACTTTAAACTGTCAAAATTGAATAAAATTAATAATGGATTTAAATTTCTAAGCAACGCAACTCTTTTCTAGTTTTTGGCTTTCTCTATGTGTAGCTGCAGTTTTGCGATGTACAAAAAGAAGAGCTATACCTAACAAGGTAACTGTATAAGGGCGGGGTGACAATCCTACGTTTTACAATCAAATCGCAAATGGCTGCTCAAGCCAGAACTAGAAGAATCTTGCAGTACTTACTAGGAAGAAAACTTGAAGTATAGTCTCTGTTTGGGCTTAAGCGGTACCTGCCGTATTTCCCCAGTACATTTTTAATATATTCTGGGTTTGCCTTCTATCAGTAATAGTCGGTTTGTTATAAAAGAATTTAGTTAAAAATATGGACAAACAAATGCAGTTAAATAAAATTCTGTATGTTATGAACTTCTTTCAATTATTGGTATGTTGTAACCTATGTGATTTTAAATTTTGGATATTTACCATTTTTAAATATTTTTTCTGGAAACGAGTATATTGCGATCAAAAATAAATGCAAGAATTTGAAAAATCATCGTAACCCTAACTTTATCGAAACAACGTCATTAACAAATGTAGCCCAGAATCACAAAAATAGTCGAAAACCATATTTTTGATGAGCAACTTCTTTTAATAACTTTTCAATAAAAATAAACCTACTACGATTTGTTTTGCTTCTGTTTCTGACGGAAAAAAGCTGCCGGTTTGTTATAAAATTATTTAAAAATTCTGAAAATACCCCTTGTAAACCGTATTATAATTGACTAAAAGTTAAAAGCGATTAGAAAATAAATAAGGAAGATACAGCGGCGTAAAGGTGAGAATTTCCGGTCTCACCATTGAGATTTCGAAAACGGTAAGAGATACAAGGTTAATCAAATTGGGGAAAAGTACCAGATTCGAATGACTAATAATATTAAAAAAATTGGACCTACCCGCCTTAGTTTTTGAGTTATGTGAAAAAATGTTTTTTTTTGTTATAGGTTGAATATTATGTTATTTAAAGCAAAACTATCTTGAATCTTGACATTATTGGAGTAGTTTTAAAGAAGAATTCAAAATTTTTATTTGTTTTTATAATTTTCGAGATATTTATTCTAACTTTCTTAGTTAGGAGAATGTTATTTCTCTTTTCGCTGTATTTTGAAGTATTTTTGTTAATACGGTTTCATAAAAGTAAGTTGATGTTTCTGAAATTTTGTATAGAACCATCATTTTGCATTTTGAACAACCTACCAACTTTTCTTGATAATATTTTGACCTATTTAAAACAGAAAATGTACTTTACCTGAAGAAATAATATCTTTTATCTACCGCTCGTGACGGCGAGGGGTGAGACCAATCCAACCTTTTAGTATTAAGATTTTCTATTTCAATTTATACACACCCTGTATATAAAAATAATAGTTACTATAGTTACGAGTTCCGTTGCACATCAGTTTGCCCATTGTTACCCGTTATTGATGAGCTTTATTTATAAGGTGACTTTGCAGCAATCAAATCTGTCTTTTTATAAAATTTAAAATATTTCGTATTATATAACGAAATAAACATACCTAATGTTTTTGCGGTATTATTACATCGAGATTTACCAGATTCTGATAAATTAATAACAACTTGACGCAAATCTTCCCACAACGCTTTCCCTCGCTTCATTTTTACACAAACTGTCAGAACTACGTTTGTATATTGTTTTTTAAAGCTCTATAGATGAATGGATTATCAAGTAGTAGCATGTTGTACATCATGGACAAATTCCCATTAGAAAATATTAATTGCTTAAAATCTCTACTAATAGTTCGAAACTCACCTTTGTGTACCAGGTTTGTACCAGATTCGATATGTTTCGAAATGAAAATAAATTGATTATTTTGTACAATTCTGTCAAGTGAGTAGATGGCCCAGCCAGCAAATGCTCGACTCTCGGCACGGCACGGATTCGATTTCTGACCAGAGTCGGATTTTAAAAATCGTACGCTTCCCGTGACCACGCTAACACCTGTGATAGTGGTTAACCCCTCACAAGAGAACTCTTCCTCAATTTCGACGAGAAATGCTAGCCACCTATTCGGCTTACGAGCAAAGAGGACTCATAGAACCACAACTTTGTGGAACTAAACAGGCCACAGGCCTAGTATAAGAGGAAAAGAAGAATTCTCTTTGTTGTAAAGTAAAAACGATTTATTACTATTGTTACGTTTTTACGTTCGGGCTATTTACAAAATTATACGACGCTTCTTGTATTAAACATTTATTTACAACGATTAATTGCGATTATTTACAAACACAAGAATTATCAAGGCAGAACACAAATTACTTAAACTAACGAACTATTCCTAACGACGATACATTTATTTCTTTATATTGCACGACTTAACAGTAATGATTTATGTATATGGTTATATTTATTTGTTATTTATTTCACTAGAGTTATATACACACGGGTTCATTTATATTACGCGCTTCGAGTTTGATGAGAACTGAACTAGATTCAGACGGCCGTGTTTTTATATTCGCTGGGTAAGGTTCCAGAAACGCCGCGATCTTTACTCGAAGTTCCCGACAAACGCATAACGCATCTTATATTAGTCACTAAGGCCGCTCTCGCATCATCTGGAAAATGACTCATCCGTCCGCAGCTGGCCCCAAGGTCGTCTCTTGACGGCTGTGACTCAGAAGTCTCCATCGGCCTGATCGCAAGTTCGTTACACTATTTTATTAGTTAGGGATTTCCTCAAGACAAGGTAAAATACCTTAAATGAGCGAACTGACGAACAGAGGAGCTCGTACGAGTACATATTATCCATTTACTTGACATCCGTACTGTCAAACTGACAGTATGTTGGCACCATTGTTAAGTTTTATTTGTCACGTTTTAATAATTAAATTAATGTACAGTCTAATAAAAAATACATTACTATTTTGGAAGTATAGTCAAGAATTTTTTTTTAAATTTGGCACTGACAGTACGGATGTCAAGTAAATGGATAAGAATAATAATTTATAATAGTCCGGAACAAACAAAATAAAGCACAATTTAAGGAATTAAACGTTCATAACACGATATGAACTTTGGCAGATTGAAATAGTATATTACGTTAAAGATCGGTTAATGCCATAGAACAGTCCGAGAAAAGTTAGAAGAACGAGACCCGAAAGATCGAGTTTTGCTGTTTTTGAGGGCTGTTCCAATATTAGCGATCTGGTGTCGTATAACTTTTTTTGCGCTATCAACTAATAAAAATCAAAATATCCTTGAATATTACAAATATTGTTTGCCTAAATAAAGTGAGTAATTGTTGTTGCTATAGTAACCAAACAAAACAATTTTCTATCACAGTCCCTAGGACCGTTACATTCATAATGGGCTTGTTATTTTGTTGGCATACCAACCAACAAGGATGCGAGAAGTTGGTCTTTGCATCACAGATAAGGAACCTGAAAACTAGCAGAGATAGGTTGGTACTGTTGGTAGCGCAAAAAAATTTTTTTTACTATCGTATCAAAATGAAAACTTTTGCTCAGTTTCTAGTGTCAAAGGTGGCGTTTGTAGCACTCTTAATCTTAGCGTCCAAATTACGTCTTTTTAGCATGCTGCCATTGGTGGCGTGTTTTAATTACGCTTTGCCGTAAGTTTGAATGTCAAAATAACCTAGAATATCTAATACAATGTGACTGTAAAAGTGTCACAGAACTAAGTTTTTATATTTCTGTTACGATCGTAGAAAGAGTAGCGTATAATACACTTGTATAAGTATAAGTATTAAAACACTATATACTAAATTCCAAATAAGAATGCAGTAGATGGCGCTTCTAACTCAAACTTAGGTTTACACTAGGAAAATATAAGCTTATGTGACTGCTCGTGTTTACAATAATTTCGTCCTATATAATTCAAATAAACTTTGTAGGTCAGCTTTTTTATCCATTATTTATCGGTTTTCCTTTTATATTTTTAGGATTCATACCAAATGTCAAATTGACAATCGATTAAATTTCCGAGCCGAAGGAGTTTTCTTTTTACAACAAACACAATTCTACATATTGAACCTGGTACAAACTAGATACACAAAGGTGAGTTTCGAACTGTTAGTACAAATTTTAAATTAATATTTTCTATTTGTAATTAGTGAATTAGTCCATGATGTAAAAGTAATATTACTTGATAATTCACTAGACTATACAGCTTTGAAAAAACGATACACAATAAGCAATTTTGACAGTTTGTGGAAAAATGGCGCGTAAAGCTGTTAATATGTTATTAGATTCTGGTAAATTCGGATGTAATAATACGTAAAACTTTTTTCCGAAAGTTTGTTGTTTTGGAAACATCACGTAACAAACTAACTCGATCAAATTCCCTAGCTGAAGGCGAGGGAATTCGCTAAAATTAGTTTGTCGAGGTACTGCAAAAAAAACAAGAAATCTTGAGTAAGAAATTTTCCAAGTAACATCACGAACCCGAAGTAGTTAGGGGCTATTTCCCAAATATCGGTTCATTTTCTGTCAGTAGGCAATGAATATGACAGTTATATTGACGTACAACGACAGTCTAAATGCTGTGTTTGAATTACTGTCTTGATTAAAAACAACATATTTGGTGGTTGCCATGGATACAAGTGATAAAAATAAAATGATAAAATCCCAAAGAAAAATTTGTTTTTTTATCACTTTAAAAACACATGGATGGTTGAATTTTAAAAAATCATCGGATTTGATTGGGCAATAAGAGATGCGGGAAATACCTAGTCTAGTTAATTTCCTGACTAACACAGACGTGTACACATTTTCAGTCCACGAAACCGGCAGCATTTCGGCGACCTTGAAGTTGCTTCAGTAATGTGAATCGCTGGCAGCGCGGAATGTATCGTCGGTTATTATCACCCATTACTTAGAAGCTTAGAACACTTGTTATAAGCGCCGGAAACAGGAACAACGAACTGGAACCTGTATTTGCCAATCTTCAATTAGGGCCAGCTTCTAAACTATTTTTAATTGACTTTTGAGTTAGCCTCCGAAATTACTGAAAAGTTTGACTTCTTTGTGTTAGTTTGCTAGTAAATAATATTTTGTTTTGTTCACCACCGCCAGGTGCATATGAGCCGCCTTTGTGCGAACTGCAAAAACCGCCCCCCCTCCCCCCTTGAAAGTCAGTGATAGTAATTTATAAACTAAACACTTCTACAATTTATTATAATATAGGTATATTTAATACAGTAATGAGTACAACAGTAACCATAAAACAAAACAAGGAAGTGATATGAAAAGCAAAGTAACGAGTTATCATAAAGTAAGGGATATACAGGGTGTGCTGATTTTTTTATAGATAGTAAATGTTATTCTGATCAAAATGTTGTATATAGACTTATACTTTTGTTCGTTTCCTTAACAAGTTACAGTATGTTACAAAACAATTACGAACATTTATTAATGTAGGTAATAAAAAAATGCAATGCGTTCTAATAATTCGTGTCGGGTGCCCACCGGTGTTCTGTACATTCTCGATTTCACATAACCCCAAATAAGAAAATCCAAAAGTGTAATATCTGACGAGCGAGGTGGCCATTGAACAACAATGTTGATTGTAATGGATGTTTAACCCGTCTCTCACCAATCTGCCATAATAAGCTGGAGTACCATCTAACTGAAACCATCCATGTTACGATGATAAATTATTGATAAATTTAGATGTTTTTAATATTTTGAAATTGCCGTAACTTATTAAGAATTCGAAAAACAGTATAAGTTTATCTAAAAGTTTTTGATTAGAATAACATTTATGCCCTTTGTATAAAAAAAATTGCGGGAAAAATCAAGGACACCCTGTATATTAACTTATATATTTTTAATATATTAAGCTAATAACCACACTGTGTAAACTGTTAATACGAGTATAAGGGGTTACAGATTATGTATGTATGTAACAAGAAGTAAACAAAATAATAAGAAGTAAACAAAATGTAATTGCTTAAGTAGTGGGATTTTTTATGTCCAAAACTGCTTACCACAAATGTTCAATATGACCTCCATTTTGTTGGTGTAATATTACCAACCTTTCCTCCAAATTGAACACAGCATTGTGTAACATATCTGGTAGAATTGCAACAATTTGCCTCTTAAGATTGTCTTTTAATTCTTGCAGCGTTGTTGGTCATGTTCTAAACACCAACTTTTTAAAAATAACCTCACAGTCAGTAATCCGGTGAGTTAAGATTAGGTGATCTTGGTGTCCATGAATTTAATAAAGTGTCTGCTTAAAACACGATCTTGAAAAACATCCCAATTTGGGTGCAGAATGCTAGTTAGTTAATAATTTTTTAACTGGTCGGTAAAAGTGCAGGGGCCGGGATCGGTAGCTCAGTGGTAAGCATTCTGACTACTGATCTAAGGGTGGCGAGTTCGATTCCCGGTCCCGGTGAGGTTTTCAAAAATAAAAAAATGCAGATGAAAGCTTCTACAGAATGCCATCATTCGGAAGTGATTTAAAGTCGTGGGTCTCATGTTACTACGATGTGTAGCATGTAAAAGATCCCTTGCTAGGGTTGGAACTCCTTAGTCTCGGCAAAATTCTAAGTAGGACTTTGACCATATGACCAAAGCAGTCGGTGTCTAAGGTACCTGGTACTCTGCATGCCTCGACCTTGTCCATTAACAAACAAACAAACAAAAAGTGCAGTGGTGCTCGCCCCATCCTGAATAAAAATCAAGTTTTTAATACTTTCGTGCTCGTTTTGCAACTGTGGAATTACATAGTAGTCTCTTAACATTTTGCAGGCATCGTTCACAATTAACAGTTACAGATACGGCTTCTCCATTTTGAATTTCATCGAAGAAAGACGGATCCAGTGATAACATCAGATGTGAAACCGTATTTGAACTAAACCAATTCTTGTTTGCAGATCCATGTTATTAAACTTTGAATCATTTGAATTTTACGTGAGTTTTATTTTGAAAATAATTCTCTAAATTGAGATGATTTCGTTTTGGTAACTGTGTCAATAGTTGTTTTTTACAGATACAATACAATCCCATTATTTTAAGCAATTAGATTTCGTTTACTTTTTCTTGTTGGCTTGATTTGTTAAAAGTATATAAGAATTTAAAGTATACTTTATAATAACCCTAAATACAGTGTGGAAATTAAATAGCGCATAAATTTGGTAAAATCTCAAAGGGGCGTAGTGATTCAAATTGCAGCGCATTTTTTAAAGTCATTATTAGATTTTCATGTAATTTGTTTCAAATGTTGTCAACATTTTTCTTTTCATTTATTTCGGTACTAAGTTTTAATCTCTTTACAACTGCATAACATTTTGAATAGATTACATTAGATTTTTTTTTAGAAAAACGGCCTTAAAGTTCATATGAAATTAACAGAGTAATTCTAGTTAGGTACCAGGGTTTCCAGTACCGGGACCTTCCCGGGATTCTGCAAATAAACCGAGTCCCGGCCCCTCAGCCACCACAGGAGAAATTCCGGGGTCATGTGAACGAGTATACGATATTAAAAAGTTAGAATGCGTATTCATCGGCGTCTGGCGTATTACTTACTCGGCATCGTGCACATTCTGCATTACTTGCGTTTTGCGTAGACACACGAGGTATGGTATATCTACCAGCGTGGAATATGAGACAGCATTTTAGTGGCAGGTTTTTTTCCACGAAAACACATTTGAAATTAGGGGATGAGTCTTTAAATGCCATTGTAGCTCTAAGATCTTATTTTAAGTTAAAATAGTTTATTTCTTCGTTATTTACCCTTGTTTACTACTATACTATACTACCAATATGTATTTAAATACCAGTGATAAAATGATGATACTACCGATATTTATATAAAAAATACTTTATTTAACTTAAAACACTTGTTTTCTTTGGAGTTTGCTTTCCAGATAAAGACTAGTGCTTTTTCGGGGCCATTTTCGTTATCTTCGGGACTAGTCTCAGGACTTGAAATTTAGCTCGTAAGTTCTGAAAGCACTTTTGGTCACGGGCCTTGAAACTCCTATTTAAAACAAAAAACTTATGATTACGCTTTGACTTTGACAATAATTCCAACATAAAAATGAATGTATGTACAACTATCAGTTTTTGTTTTAAGCCCAGGTAACTATTCTCACTAGTTGAACTTTAACGTAATCTTTTTCAATTTTTTTCTAATGTAACCTATTTACAATCTTATATCGTCGAAAACAGACTCAAACTTACTACCGAAATAAATGAAAAAATAGGTTGTTACTTAAAAAATGTTGATGACGTCTAACATTTAAAACAAATGATCGAAAAATCTGAAAATAACTAAAATACGCGCAGCGCGGTGCAATTTGAATCGCTACACCCATTTGAGATATTTTCCCAAAAGCGAAGAATAACGGAGTTGCGCTATTTAAATTCCACACTGTATAATTATAATGTATAAGTAAATCATTTTGGATCATACTCGTATGATATGAAATACACAAATTTATAAATACAGTCATATACAAAAGTTTGTACTTCTCGTGCTTTTAATGTTACAAAACATCCAAATTATCCATATTGTCTCGATATATATTATAGACAAAAATATTAAATGTAATTTTCAATTAATTGGAGTTTCAACCAACTTTTTTCCTCTTAAGTCACTGATATTCGTAGTGTCAAATAAATTCTTAAAACAACTGAAATATTTGGTATAAATTCTTTTGATAATCATGGTGTATGGTGGGAAATGCGAATGATACATCTTGCTAAGGAACAACGACGCCTTTGCAGTCTGTGGTGTGTAGCGATTCTTGGTCGGATCCAGTTCTTTATACTCAAAGTTTTTATATACATATGATCAAATAACTTACAAACTAATAACCTAGGCAGTTGACGTGTTCATAAATATATAAATTACAAAAAACAATAGCAAAAAATCTAATTTTGTCAATCGAATATATCAAACGATTTCTAATATAATCTGAGTCAGAAATTGTCAGAGATAATAATTATATTTAATTTTATCTACAGAGGAAAACAATATCTTATATTTGGGGCAAGTACCTGTATCTTTTTGCATCAAAATGTAAAGTACATAGATCTTGACAATTCGGTTTTGTTTGAAGAATCTGATTTCCTTCATCTTCATCTTCTAATGTCCTAGGAAAGAATCAGAATCCTAGAGTCAGCTTCTAGTTATTTTTAGATCGCAGCATTACTACCTGCTTATTTTTTTCCCGTTTCTTTTATTTGGGCTTTTCTGATTCTTTTGATGTTAGTGCAGTAGTGGCATCACCTTCAAAATCAGTAGACTGTGATGTGATGTTTCTAAAGGCAAGAATTAATCTAAGAAATTTGGTGAAATACTTAGATAAATTCTTCACTTCTTATTCGATTTGCCATTTATTTGCTGTTGTTTTCTCGTATTGGACTCTGGTCAAAGTTATTCTACAATCTACAATTGAATTTTTAATATTATACATGATATTGTACATGATTTTTAATTTTTAATAATTTTCATGTTGGGGTGGGTTCTAAATAGTAGTTATTTACATATTAAGTCATGAAAGTTATCTTTTACTGGACGAAGGAGCATATTGTAAGAGGTTGTAAGGAGCGTACTTTTAAACTCCTGAATCCAGTAGAATAAATTTCATGAAATGGTATGTATAACATTTTACCTGAAATCGCCAATAAAGTCAATTTAAAACATAAAACCGATGCATAACCTTGAGATTTTGAAAAAGACATTTTGACAATCGTTTAAAAAATCTAGTGATCTATTATAGTAATTTGTACAACTAGTTTTGAAAGTCATACTTTTTTCATGAATTTGCAGTTTGATTAACGAGGCGAAGCATATACCTTTCATTTTAAACTTCTGTACCATTTTTTCCAGTTGAAACATGCATCTCCATAAACAGCTGAAAACCTTCAGCACACAAAAATTAAATGATCTGTGATCTTGCTCAAATATATTTTCAACTACAAACGTTTCTATTCCAAAATGTGTAAATAGGAAATTCCTTAAAAACGTCTACAATTTATCAGTGCACTGGCTTAAATACTATTAATACTTAAAAAATCGAGATGGATTACTACACTCTAATGCTAATTTGATCAGGGATGAGTTTCTCTTGAACATGCCGGATAGATACAGAGTTATCCTGTAAAATATACGAAATATGGACATCCTGTACACGTTTAAAATAAAAAAATATCGCTGGCGTTGTTTTGATGCTTTTTCTATTATAATTCGGGTAGTATTATAAGCAAAACTGTGAATTATTTGTTATTTTTAATTTTTAGCTAATTTAAAAAATTTAAAAAATCTTAAAAAAGGTTTAAAGGATCTTGAAATATTGTCATTATTTGAAAATAAATAAGAATAGGTCACATACATTTTTTATCTAGTAGCTGTCGATGATTATAATTACGTCATTATATGGCTGCTACAATTTTTTGTTTGCGAAATATAACGCAAAAGTTAATTTTCAAAAATGGAGTTCACATTTGGTTGTGGTGCTGCTTAAATAATAGCTTATTTTCTTACTTTTTCGAAAATATATGTTATCAGTAGTAACCAAATTAGACTATGTGTGCTTTTTGGGCGAAAACTGCGACTAATATATATTTAAGAAATCGTATATTATGTTATTAGAAGTAAAAGTGACATTTTGTGTGGCGAGATCGGACGCGTTTGACTGAGGAGCGAGTCAGACAAGGCCGGGTGAGGCACACAAAGTCATTTTACTCCGAACAGAATATGCCATTTGATTTAAAAAATTATGATTATCGAGAGTTCACATCTACGTTAGTTTCCGACAATCAAGACGGCCAATGTTAAAAATATTCGAAAGCTAATCAAGTTTTGAAGTACTTTTCCTCCGCCGGCATAAAAGTAACGACTTTTATGCCTAGGCATAAAAGTAACGCATTTACCTTGTCTGTTAAGTCATATACGTTGTCACTTTTATAAAGTCTGAAAATTAAATAAGTTTTACAACATATCCCAAAAACAAATAAACGTAGAAACTACAGAGTGACATAGTTGCAATCCTTGCTTATTACTACATGAGAATTTCCTGTTATGAAAGGTCAGTATTATAATAATTTATTTTCACAGTCTCACGCTGGCGCAACAATAAAGATACTGTCAAAACTCCGCACTTAATATTTTAATGCAAAATTACTTTTCGTATGTGTAATCGGAACTAAATATAGCACATAATTTTTGAGATTTGTTAATTCATTTAATAAGCATAAAAGATAGCCTCGACTGCTCTTGTACTATACAAATGAAATCAAATGCAGGGTTAAATCTCTCAGGGTCTTTAAGTACATAATCACTTATGTGGCCTGGAAAAATTACCCAAAACTCATATGTCAATTAATTAGACAAAAAAATCCTAGTTTTTTTATATTACTGATGAACCTTTGGTACTAATTCAACCACAGACACTCAGGACAATTAGTTCAGATGCAACGGCTAATGGCCGCTAGTGTTTGTGTTGACTTGTCGAAGCCCAGGAAAAACGCTCTGCTGCAGTACCTCGTAGGAAAGCTCAGGGTTGTATTCAGGATAACTGGAGTGCTGTATAGGAACGTTGCTTCGGAAGCAATTAGGTAGACCAGTTACATGGGAGGTAGTAACGTAGACCAGCTTCGCAGTAAATCTTAAGTTAGAGTTGATCAATATGTGTCTATTTGCTTATGTATTTCCAAGATCTCACTATATTCCGCTTGCTTCATTTAACAGTTAACTCTGGTAATCGATGCTCACAAAGATCTTGTTGTACTTGCATGGACGCAGTGACACAGACATACCTAGACGTAGAAATATAATTGGATGTTATGCTGCTATATATTCGTGTAACCACAAAAGAAATCAAATCGTTGAATATTTTTAAATGCTACACAATCCTATTGATTTATTCAGGAACAGTCACTTTCAGGTATAAACAATCATAAAACAAGTGTTTTATTAGGAAATTGTTATGCAATTATTTTGTTTTTGGAGCTCACAGTTGTACAAGTAAAATAACAATTCACCCTTGACTTCGCTCTCCAAAAGTGTATATAGCAAACTATCTTTTGTTTAAAATAATTGTTAGCAATGAATCTAACTTGTCGAATTAGAATGGCCTGACTATTTTTGAACCAATGAGAATAACTTACTAAATGGAAAATAAATTAAAACTTTATAATTACAAATAATTTAATTAATACTAATTACTTAAAAAATAAATTACAGCGTAAGTTTGCTCCGGTAAAATGGAACGTTTTGAAACCTTAATTGGCTTAATCCGAAAATGTTTAAGTTTTTGCGCTTATATTTAAAACCCACACTTCTATATCACACACTTAAAATTAGCTTTAACTAAATTGTATATAAATGTGACACGTGCACACATGTTTATGTTACATTCTTGCCCTTAAATCATTCTATAGGCTTACAATAACATTGAATTCTGTTTGTATGTCTAACTTGCAAAACAGACATTTTAATCATTTTTGGTTTCAGGTGCTGTGATGTTGTACTAACTCGAATTTGGCATATAAAAGGACATATAAACCCAGACCTAAGTTATGCAAATATGAACCAAGGACTACATGTAGCTAAAATATAAATGGGCAGAAGAATATTAAATCGTAAAGTTTCATAGTAACGATATGACATGAACCTATAGATGTTCATATTTTAAGGTGTTTTAGTGCATATTTTAACTAGAACTAACATATTATAACCTGTCCCAACTATGTACATTTATTAACATTATTAAAAAATAATAGCAACAAGTGCTAAAAGTGGACGTTTATGCACGATACATGAAAATTATGAAACCAAGCCGAAGGCTGAGTTTCATAACATGTCGAGTGCATAAACACTTTTAGCACGAATTTGCACACAATATTACGGCCTTAAATTTACTGTTATTAATCCATAAATGTCGATTTAACAAAGGTTTGCATTTATGACAGTTATAATTTATGTCATAGTAAAGAGATGGCCTTGCCACGCAGGTGACTGTTTCTGCAGCTAGTAGCTGTCAAAGTTAGTTATCAAAGGTAGGTAAATATACAGTTTACTTTATTCATCACATTATGCTTTAATTCTTTAAAAAACACTTTACCTCTAACGAAAGAAGTACCTAACTAGAATAACTTTACAACCTCACTTCCAGTTCGAATTTCTAAATTCGACACCAGCTGCTTACTTTTAGCACATGGGCTAAAAGTAAACAGCTGATCTCACTTTTAACACGCTAAATTATAAAACATCATTTTTAGTGAAGTAAGCTAGCGAAAAAAGGTCTACTTTTAGTAGTGGTCGTAGAAAAAATATTTTTGATTAAATGTTTGGAATAACATAACCTCCCTCTTTAAGTTCATGGTATTTTTTCTTTGAAATCGTAGTTAAACATATGAACTGTAAAGGCGTTCACAACATCACAACTCACCTTAATTTAGGTTGCTTTATGCACAACTCTACTTGGAAAGACCACTTAAAGCTGCTCAAAAACCATGAGAAACTCTCGGGAGAAACGAATCCAAGAACGGGTAGTTTAAAATTCTTAAAAATAGCTTTAATTGCCAGTCTTAAGAGTTGTTGTAAGCTTTTCTGTATCTCTTAATGTTATTGATAGTTAGAACCCTTTATTGATCAAAAATTGTGTTTATTTTTTGCCGGTTCTATACGAAATCATAGTTTCATATAATTTGAATTGATAATTTTAAGTAGTAACGAAATTAGGTTATTATGTGTTTTTGTGCGAAAACTGGAACTAATATGTTTTTAAGAAAAATATGTTTTACATCATAGAGAACAAGTGATCGTAGAAACTATATAGTGACATAGTCGTAATCTTTATACCACGAGTAATTAATTTAATGCACACGATTTTAGATACCTAGTACCTACTTAAATTATTTATACAGGGAAAGTAATACGTCATACCAACACGATTTTAACAATAATAATAAATATCGAAGTACACTTTTTAAGGGCGCTTTTAAATATAAATAAATGGCAACTATCTTTATAAATATGTGCAGCGTTAGCCATAACCATCAGTACAGGCATCCGTCGCATTACGACATTACGAGATTAATGGGTTCGGCGAAATAATCGCATAACAGGAAAATGTGTAAAGTAAGTTGATTTTATCATGAATGGGATAGTGATCGGTTCCAAATATAAAAGAAATTTACCTAATATTGGCAAAACTGCAATTTATAATTTTATATATACTTGTGTATATAATTTTATTAGGAAGTAATTTATAATTTTAATTATTTAATAATTGTGTGTTTATTTATATAAAGCCCTTTCTGTAAGAACTTTCGCTCTTCCTGCAGCAAATCATATGGTCCCCCTTCTTCCTCATAAAATTAACTTTTCTCCTAGATGTCAGCTACTTTCATCGTTATACAGACAAACCTTTTGAAAATAATGACCTTAAGAGAATTCAACAGCAGGCGTTACAGAAAGTTGCTATTTCTAGAGTATTAATGGTGTCAGTATCATTGGTCTATAATTATTGAGATCTTTAGGGTCAACACTTCTATGCATTGGGAGTATTGCATTTATTTACTTTCTATGCACCATCTCATATTTCATAAATTTAAGTAATCACTGATTCTTTGCCTACTTTTATTTTTGTTACTGCTTCTTGGACCTCTTCCAAGGTTATTGGTTCACAATCTTGATCTTCTCTTTCTCTTGTTTATTTTTCCTCTAACTTTTCTTTTCCTGGGACCAAAACCCCCATTTCGTAAAAGTTTTCCCTTGAATTTAATAACCCATGCAAATCTGATATTAATACGACTTTTTTATCTACTATGCTTGGAATTTTCGTACTTTTCTTTCTCCTTAAAAGTTTTAGAATACCCCAACATTTTCTGTTAATACTTTTAAGTGTTGCGTTTTCGTCCTCTCCAAACTATATCCAACTTTTCTTCTTAGCTTCTTTTGATTCGGCTTTTGCTTTGTTTCTAGCTTCTATGTATTTATTTTGATCGTCTTCTCTCCTTGTTCTCGCCATGCAAATTTAATCCATTCTAATTGCTTCTTTGATAGTTTTTGCCCACCATCTTGTTTTGTATTTTTTTGTACTTGTTTTCGTAGTGCCACATACCAACTTAGCTATATTTATTAATGTTTCTTTAGTATATTCTAGTGTTCTATGTCTAAATACTTCATGCTGTTCAGCCATGTTGATAAATCTTTATTTATTCCCGATTGGAAAATTTCATTTGCATTCCATTCTTGGTTTTGGTTTGTTCTCCAGAGTTCCCCATTATTCGTAGTCCTGCTTCTATATCAGATCTTACTCTTCCATTCTTAAATATGTTGAAATATTTCCAAGTGGTAATCTTTAAGAAAACAGTTCATATAAACAAGCATTCAAAAATTCGTTGTTTTCGATGTGCAAGCAGTGCTATAAATTTAACAAGAAAAATAGTGACACCTCGATCTCATTTGAAGATAAGTAATTTAATTCTAGATAGAAACCAATTTTTTTTTCAAAAACGCCAAAAAAAAAATGAAGGGACACTTTACGTCTAGAATTAAATGCTTTACTTTTAATTTTCTACAGGATGTTATCATTTTTCTTTATAAAATTGATGGGACTAATTACCCATATTTCGGCCACTGGGATTAATTGTAGAGCTTGATAATATCACACTTTAAAGGGCCCTACCCAAGTGTACTGTGTAGGTGTACCAAATTTAGTTTAAATAGCTGCACTAATAAGGAAATTATAACAAATATACTATAAAAAACAAAGAATTTTTAGAATTGGTTTATGTTAACTTTTTTTTAATGGCTAAGTATTACCAACCTGAAATATTTCGACGTATTTAAGTTACTAAAATGGCGGGAAAACTACATGTGGCTATATTCTTCATAACATTTTGAGTATAGAAAATCTTAATACTAAAATGTTGGATTGCTCTTCATGAGCCCTCCCATCAAAATATCACCAAGAAAAGTTGTTCAAAATGTAAAATTAAACTCTCATGCACAATTTCAGAAATATCGGCCTACTTTTACGTCGATATCTCTGACATTTTGAATGGAACCATAATTTTACATCCTGAACAACTTTTTCTGATTATATTTTTATGTATTTAGAACAGAAAAGGTACTTTATCTAAAAAAAAATATCTACCACTCGTGAGGGCTCATGAATACCAATCCAACATTTTAGTATTAATATGTTCTATTCAGAATTTTACGAAGTACAGCCACTTGTAGTTTTCCGCCATTTTAGTAACACCATGTATATCCTTGAGTAAAATATACTTAGGACAGCCGTACGTCTGACTTTGGCATTTGCAAATTGCTAATTTTTTTACTTGTTTACTATTATTGCTGCTCCTTCTTTGTTGTTTTCTTGTAAATTACTTCCAGAATAATATATTACATATCTCTTGCTAATACTATTTTCTCCAGTTCCTCGCTTGTATCTAGGATTTGTGTTTTTGCTTGGTTAATTTCTTCAGTTCTAGTACTTCTTCTTTTCCGTTTATTGTTAATAAATTAAAAATTATTTGTACCTATTCGTATGTTTTATCATTTATGAAAATATATGTTTGTCCTTTTAATGAAAACTTTGGCCCTCCCTGGAATCATTGTCTGGCTACTGCGCTGGTGAGATCAGAGAAATGCATCCACGTTTGGCTGATCTACATCCTTAAATCGAAGAGATCATGCCGTGTCAATAATTCACATCTTGAATGCAACCTGGTGTTCAGAATAAAAATCTTGATAATGAGAAACTTCAGACAAATATTCTGCCAAACTCTCTTTATACAGGACTGTTTAACTTCTGTCCATGCAGCTCAGATTTGTATTTGTGAATTTTTGAATTATAATAAATTTATTCGCATTCCAAAGCTATAGTTACCTACTTGTGGCTAACACAGTATAATTAATAGTTATCATGTTAGCTTACAAAATACAAAGTATGGGCATCATATAATTGAATACAATTTTTGAGTACATTTACTAAAATACTGAGTAAAGATGTTTGGAAAACAAAACACGCTAGAAAGCAAACCAATACATAAACCGTATCCCAACAAATCTCTAACGTCTAACGTAATGGGGAAAAGCAAACTCACGTTGCTTGCAAAAAATGTTATGTAAACAACACCGCGAAGTTCCAGTCTAAAAATACTTCCGCGACCAGAGAAAATTGCAAAGCGCACGTCGGACAGCCCCGAGGCCCCCACGGAGAAATCGAAAAGTCCGCCGTGGAAAATCCCGAGAAATATCCTTGAAGGAACGCCGTAACGAGGCCCGAGTTCCACCGTCTGCGTTCTGGGGAACGCATATTGGTACTTTCCTGCCTGACAATGAACGAATTATCGGCCGCAATTCGTTCCCAGTATTATATTTACATTTACGGCTAAATCGGCCGTCAAGAGATCGTCATGGGGGACCGTTCCAACGAACTGCGATAAATTATGCATCGGAAAACACGGCGATGGAAGCTTGAAGGACGCGTTTCCCAGCACCTGCACGAATTGATCCGCGTGAACGGTTTTATCGGATTTGTGGCATGCCATGAATGAATTGACAGAAAGCCCACCGTGTTTGCATTATTACTTTATCAGAAGGTGATTGCACTCTAAGTTCGTACAGATGAGTTTGATATTTGTGTACTATGTAAAAAAACAGAGACCATCCTGGAAAACAAGGCTCAAAGATTTTTTTGGAAGCTGGCGATAGCCTATTGGAACCAACATTTTTGTGCTTTGAATTCTTTATTAGTGACTGTGTGCTCAGTCTGGGTTTTCAGTTGCCACGCAAGATAAACATTGTTAGTGTTTATTTGAACATTCTCATCCTTCCAAGAACTTGCTTGGGTTTATAATTGAACTTAAGCGAAGACTAAGTGTGATTAGGTATTTGTTCTTCACCTATTGCTGGGAAAATTCCAACCAACGTTTTCTGCAGTTTTTAGCCCAAGCAAGTCAGAACTGGTAGAGTTTTCTGGTTCTGCTTCATCGGCAATGCTGCTCTTCCTGGTTCATTAGTCAAGCTTGCAGATAGGGAAGAAACCAGGACACACGGACGTTCTTTATAACTCAGAGACACATAGGGGTTCCGACAACGATCACCTAAGGTAGCTGGCTTGGGATTCACCACGAAAGAACCCATGAGCAGTATAATAGTGCCAAACTTGTTAAATCATACTGTCAACTGCTTGCAGCGAAGAAGGCAATATGGGAATTCCAACAATCGAGCTCTCCAGCTGCATGATATTGTGGATATATAATTAACCACCAAATGCTCCCATTCATTTTGGTAAACCTATTAATTATACAAACCAGAAATCCCATTTCTTTATTGGTGATTCCAACAGTCACAGTAATATTTGGGGAAATGAACATGACGATAACGATGAAGAATCAGTAATACAATGGTCAGAATCTAAACAAATGTGTCTAATCTAGAGATACTCCTTTAACAGAGCAAGATGCCGATGGGGATACATTCCAGTTCTTGTTTTTGGAAGCGAAGATGTTTCAAAGCATTCGGCAGCCAATTACTGACCTACAATATAGAACTGTTATATGCCAACTACATGGTACCAGCAATCTGCCCAAAAGTTATTAAGATACCCAAGAGATTTAATTTAAAAAAATCTAACTGGGAAACATTTGTAGCTATCTTAGAAACCATGTAAAGAGTTCCCCCGGAATCTGCTGCTAAAATTATTATCTATTATCTATCTCCCTTTGAAAAATACATTTCAACAAAGGCACTATTCAAGCAGGCAGAGAACCGATGTCATTGGTTGCTGCGTGCTACATGATCGTTGCACCAAGACAATGATACAGATGTCTAGAAGCATCCAAAAAGCATGAAGACTGCTTAGACGTGTTAACAGCTACTCAACTACTTGTCATCGGTACACTAATTTCTGTTGACCAAATAGCACATCAGCTGTTAGTGAGTGGCAATAAAACCAAATTCTTAGGGATGAATAAGGAAAAGCAACTACTTTCGCAGATTATTTGATACATCTTAATTAGAAAACACCACCAGACAATCTAAAAATGGGAAAACGGCTGGTTTGGATGACATAAGAGTAGAAAAAGTCAAGAAATTTGATGAACAAACTAAGCACCGGCTAATTTCCGAAGATATAGGGAAAGCCCCACGTGATACCTATATTAAAACCTGGAAAATATCCATCAAACCCGAAAAGTTTCTGACCATTCACCCTCTTATGCCATCTCTACAAAATATTCGAAAGATTATTTCTTAACAGATTCTTACAGAATTTTACATTCAGGTAAAATTTGTGCTGCGCAAGTTCTCAAATTAACATATGGTTTCTAAACTAGAAATATTACAGTGGTAGGTAGCATTGATTGATCGAACGGCTGTTTACAAACGGTCCGTCATCAGATGATACTTAACAAGGTATACCATCTTACACGAGGCGTTAGTCTAAAAAAAATAATGGAAATAATACTGCTGAGCAATCGCATATTGTCTATTTTGAAATAACGAACTATTAAAAATCCCCAATAACAACTAGCATCCAGACCGCGCTAGCATCAATGGCCGCCTGTGTGCAGAGCCAAATTTGCCGCCCCAAAATTTACATTTTTATTGTAAAATATAAATTTTATGTAGTACATACCTAGTTTAACTGTAACAAATCAAATTAATTTAAGTGAAAAACAGAAATTTTAAAAAAGTTTTATTAACAATAAAATTTACAAAAAAAATAGTGGAATAAAATTAATAAAACAACAAAATTTTAGAAAATTATAAAAAAGCAACTTTCCTAGCTTTTTTTCTCCGCAAATTCTTTAATTACTAATTCTAAATCGATGGAATCCATCGTGTCGCTTTCTATTGCTATTATAGACAGATTATTTAATCTGTTTTGTGACATTGTGGATCGCATATAATTTTTAATAATTTTTAGTTTGGAGAAAGATCTCTCACCAGACGCAACTGAAACTGGTAACGTGAGTAATATTCTAAGAGCTATTGACATATTTGGAAATGATGCTATGAGCTGATTTTCAAAAATATATTCAAGAATGGACTGGGGCTCTAACTGATGCTTTTCAGCTGAAGTAGGTTTAAGATGTAATTTTAAAGATTTTATCTCTTCAAATAATTCTATTCCATCTACATCTGATTACTTTCTAGAATCATCAGTTAGATGAAGATGTAAATCTTTACAACATTCTAATAGCTCGTTTTCCGTTAAATCAAACATATTATAGAGAAATCCAAACATAGTATCATATCTTGTTATTCCCTCAAATCTGTCTCTGAAAGACGATAAAGTTTGATCTAATATATTAAAATAAACGTTAACTTTATAATAATTTTTTGGATCAATAATAATCACTGTGTTCATAATCAAATTGTCTGGGTTTTCTTCGTCGTCTAACAGACTGAACAGCAGGGAAATTAGGTTCAATACCGAGTTCATCCGCAAGTGTATTAGCGTCAGTGAGAACATTATTGAATTCTTCATCTGATCGAAGAGCTAAGAAAAAATCTAACAAATTTTTATAATGCTCTAAGCAAGTTTTTATATTTATAGTAGGATTTTGCATCATCGTGCTCAAAACATTAATTTTGATTAAAATATTGTACCAAATAATTGTTGAGCACAAAAATTTATAACTCTGAATTTTTAATGCCAAAGATTTGGCATGATGTGAAGCACTGTGGTCTTGTACGGATAAACGATCTTCAATTACTTCTACCAAAGCATCATATATTTGCCCAATTTGGTAACGCAGGGGCTTCACAGCGTCTATTCTACTAGACCACCGTGTATCACTAAGTGGTTTTAAATTTAAATTTGTTGTGTGTTTTTTCAGAATTGGCCATCTTTTTACCGACGCAGAAAAAAAAACAAATAATTCTTGAACTATATCAAAATAACCAGAAGTCTCAAAAGAAACTTTAGCAGCATCGTTCACTACTAAATTTAATGTATGGGCTGTGCACGGAACAAAAAATGCTCGCGGATTTATTTCTAAAATTTTGTTTGCAAACCATTATGTTTGCCGCTCATATTTGCCCCATTATCGTACCCTTGGCCACGCATGTGGTAAATATTTAAATTCAACTTTGAAATAAATTCATTAAACTCCAGTTGAATCATTAATAGGACAAAATTCTATAAAATGCTCGCGTATTTAAATTTTTTTTGAGGATTCATTCAACATTGTAAATCTAAAAATTATAGTCATTTGTTCGATATGACTAATATCCGGTGTACAGTCAAGAATGATAGAATAGTATTTACATTTTCTAATTAAATCCAAAATATTATTTCTAATTTTGTTACCAATGACATCTATTATTTCATTCTGAATTTTGTCCCCTAAATAATTTACCATTCGTGTTTCATCTTTTTGTGACTTTGAGTCCGAAGCACATGTTCTGAGATAACAGAATAAAATTTTGAGATCATCTCAACGGCTTTTAAAAAATTACCGTTATTACTTTCAAATAATTTATTAGATTGCCCGCGTAAAGCAAGACACTGTCGTGACAAATATTGTATTATTAAAATTATTCTCTCAATCACAGCATGCCAGTGCTTTGCTTTTGCATTCAACAAACGTAGTTGCGTCTGGTTTACAGTTTGTTCTTTTGATAACAATTTTATAAGTTCTAACTGATTTTTAACATTTGAATTGTGAGTATAACTTTTTTCGTGCCTTGAAATTGTTTTTAATTTTGCCAAATATTGTACAACAAAAGCAATAAACTGCATTATTTTTTATTGAATAAACTAACCACGGTCTATTAATTTCTTCTCCATTTGGAAGAGAACGGTAAAATATTTTTTCGAAAACCTTCGACCATTTTCATTAGTTGGGAAATTAAATTGCGTTACCGGAACAGGCCTTCTTTCTACTAAAATTTTTGTTAATGTTGTTGATATTATCTCAGGCCACTCTCCAGGATCATCGGAGGTTGCTGTGTCCTGCTGCGACTGCTGTGAATCTGATGAGCAGCCAAATTTCTTTAGTGCAGAAAGCCTTGATGAGGATGACGTGCTGGCTTCTTCAGCGTCACCAACTTCTCTTCTCTCTGGTTTTGGAGACTCCGAGTCAGATGAAGTAACCGTCTCTTTCCCAGATTCGGAATCTTCCCTCATAATTTCCATTTCGACTTCTTGGGCGAACGGCTCATTAAGTGGCCCGGAAAGAGAACGAGAGCTTGATCCTAATGCTTCCGCTGACACATTTTCTGGCTTCAAATATTTTTCTAAAGTATTGGCCAGTTTTTTCTTTCTTCTTTTTTTTGTAAACTTTGTTTTCGATACTGAAAACCCGACAGCCTTTTCGTTTTTCTGTTCTAGAAAAATTATAACAATTTTATTACTTAATACAATTTAAGAATATGTAGGTAACTATCTCTGTATTGATTAATATCTGATTGATATGTATGTAGGTACTTACCATATTTATAACTTTTCTTCAACTTTCTTCAAAACACAATCACTAACAAAATAATTTTCTCTACTCGATCTTCTCTGCAGCCAATTCAAAAATTAAATGACCAAGTAATTATCATTGCACCCATATTACCACAGCATTAATGTAAGCATCATATAATATTATATTTCTTAAAATCAGCTTTAAACAATTAGGTACTTACCGACAAAAGAGATCGCCGACACCCCGATCAAAAATAATATAAATACTTACTTCATAAATACGATATGTTTCACAGTCAATAAAAGCCGCCATCCGCCAGTTTTCTGAAAAGTCACGTTTTGTTGCGTCTGATAAATATCCGGCTTTTTTGTAATCATTGCATAAAGATGCATGGAAAGCGTTCCTTCAAGTTGGCTTCGTTTAACAATTAGCCGCCACGGAATAAAAACTAACTTCGAGAATTTACATAAATAATAATCCATGTAACCATATTATCAGGTGTTCATTTACACAATAAACATTTTTTATACCTATATAGGCACATATTTTTGAACTTCTAAAATTTGTAAAGTAAAAAAAATTTACATTTTTTTTTTGTAATTTGTCTATAATTTTTAAACCTTTTTGGCCGCCCCTGAATTTGGCCGCCCGTGTGCGGTGCACACATTGCACACTGGCTTGGCGCGGCCCTGCGTTTGACACAGACTGACGTAAAACTTAACCTGCAAATGTCGAATTTGACATAGACTTGTAACGTTTCGCTCTCATTTTAAATGCATTTTTAAATAATATATAATATTAGGGCATTTAAAAATTCGCAACAATCGAATTCGGAACAATTAACAATCTCAAGCCTGCTCAAGCACACCGCGGTGCGCCAGCGGATCGAAGGAACGTCTTTTCGCGCATCCCTCCTCCTGATGACGGCAACGCACGACGAGCCGAACCCCAGGATATAAAACCGAATCGGGCCGCAAACTCGAGGAGATTATCATGATCATCCCGACGGCGCAGACTTCGCCTCTCTCGGCCTATCCCGCGGTCTCCGCTGGGGAAGGCCTCGTGCCTTCTTCAGCCTGGCCACCCGAAATTAACCAGGGCTTTCAGCCAATCTCCGCACCAGAATTCATTCCCGTAAGATACCAGTAATTAACTAGAACTTGCTAGAAAATTTAAATCTCGTTCTCTGAACGACGTATCCGACCCACTTTACTCAGTTCATAATTGTTGTAATTAAATCAAAGTTTACAGAGAATTTGAGACTCGTTAAAAATAGCCATTTTACCTGCCTGAAGCCGTGGAACTTTGGTGATTTCAAACGCAGCCTGCGATCGGGCTGCACTACGTTGAAGTTATCCGAGGTGTTACTGCTGATTTGTTCCGAATAACGCAGCCTGCGAAATAACTCCGATTAAAACGATTAAAGGTCTTGCAGGGTTCCTCAATAGTTACCAAATCTTCGCGAAAGGATAGCACTTTGTTAATTTCGAACGGGTCTAGGACATATCGCCGAATGGACAAAACGCCGAATCGTATTTTAATGCCCAAAACGCCGAATCGTGCCCAAAACGCCGAATTCGTTTGAGTGGACAAATCGCCGAAAATGCCCAAAACGCCGAATGCTGTCGGTGGACATATCGCCGAAAATGGACAAATCGCCGAATTAGTTGGCGTGGACAAAACGCCGAAAATGCCCAAAACGCCGAATTCTCTCGGTGGACATATCGCCGAAAATGGACAAATCGCCGAATTAGTTATCGTGGACAAAACGCCGAAAATGCCCAAAACGCCGAATTCTGTCCGTGGACATATCGCCGAAAATGGACAAATCGCCGAACCGTGTAAAATGACCCCACATGGATCGGAAAGTTGGCATCGCTCGATTTTGTTCAAAACCCCCGTTTGTGTCGGTGGACATATCGCCGAAAATGGACAAATCGCCGAATTAGTTAGCGTGGACAAAACGCCGAAAATGCCCAAAACGCCGAATGCTGCCGGTGGACACATCGCCGAAAATGGACAAATCGCCGAATTAGTTAGCGTGGACAAAACGCCGAAAATGCCCAAAACGCCGAATCCTGTCGGTGGACACATAGCCGAAAATGGACAAATCGCCGAATTAGTTACCGTGGACAAAACGCCGAAAATGCCCAAAAAGCCGAATTCTGTCGGTGGACATATCGCCGAAAATGGACAAATCGCCGAATTAGTTAGCCTGGACAAAATGCCGAATCCTGTGAGTGGACATATCGCCGAAAATGTCCAAAACGTCGAATTAGTGGGCGTGTACCAAACGTCAAAGATGTCGAAATCACCAATTCCTGTTAGTGGGTATGGTACAAATTAAGGATGCAGAATATTTTACGGCCAAACAAATAGCGAGAATTGTTTTCAAGTTGTTATTTCTAAGTTACAACAATAATAAATTCAACTAGCAATTGCTGCCAGCATAAACAACACCTGTAAACTAATAGTTGATATTCTAACTACAATTTTTGATATCCCGTGTGCATTTTTGTGATTGAGTATTGAGGGTGGTGTCATTTTGTTCCTTATGCTGGGACCCGCG
The DNA here is from genome assembly GCA_940337035.1 of Agriotes lineatus. NCBI lineage: Eukaryota > Metazoa > Arthropoda > Insecta > Coleoptera > Elateridae > Agriotes > Agriotes lineatus. The sequence continues at coordinate 98,650 of CALNHX010003749.1, read as the reverse complement.
ACTGGGATAAGCGAAGGGGCTATTTGGGGATAAGTTATTATTTTAAAATATAAATAAAGTAAATATGTTTTAAAAACCAGAATATATATTTCATATTCTATATCGCGCATATACTGCAACTTATAATCTAATAAAATAAAGTGATAATTGACCGTCATTGAATCCAAAATGGCGAACTTCAATTTTTTTATTTAAAAAACTCTTTGAATATAAAACAACAGGAAGGAGCATTTGCCAGATGAGGTTGCGTCGAGAATGGAAGTTGCAGATGGCGGATAGTTGTTTCCGTTTGACACTGGCGTACTGTCTGTAAAGGATATATTATGAGTTTATGGGTTTATTATATATCAAGGATCAACATTTTATGTATTTCTACACATTTATATCGGGTGATTATAAATGTTTTTCCATCAAGCTACTTATGAAATATTTGTTATATGAATAATATGTAGGTGGCACTGTAAGTCTATGTCAAATTCGAAGTTAGCAGGTTAGGTTTTGCGTCAGTCTTGATTATAAAATCACCCGGTATATGAATGCCTAGACAAGCTATTAGGTTAGCTTATTGGAATGTATATATATGAATTAAATAAATTATTATTTATTATTATTATATTATAATTATTTTACTGAGTTTAAAAATTGTCGTTATTTGTATTAAACAAATTTTAATAAAAAAACATTATGTAAATTAATTCACATTAACATTAATTTAACGAGTTTCTGCTACAATCGCAAAATTTATATGGTGATAAATATAGAATTAGTTGGAGTTTTAACAAATTTATTTATTTTAATTTTTCTTAAATTTATTTATTTCCAACAGACAAATATAAATATTTCTAATATATGTATTTTTAAAAATAAATTATAAATTGACTTAGGTATACATTTTTAATAAAAGTAGTAAATAGACCACATAAGGAAACATTCTTGTGCTTGGCCTTTTTCTACAGTACCTTAAATTTTACTAGAATTGTTCTAAGCTTTTCTATATTGACTGCACTTTTTTATTTGTATGTGTTGTTTCACAAGATTGTCTGAATATATTTTGTTAATCGGTTGTTATTTGGTCATTTGTCAACGCACAAACATCTAACAGAAATCCTAGAAATGCAAGTTTATAATGTGTTTACTGCATTCAGTCTAGACACTATATATTATACACTAGCTGACCCGGCAAACGTTGTTTTGGATTATGACATGATGGGGAAAACCTTTCAAACCATTAAGCACAGAATGATAAAAGTATGACTGCAAATAGAAAGTCGTACAGTGTATAGAAAAACACACTTTCGATATTTTCCAATTTTCCGGCTGTCCCTTTGGATTTTTCCGAATTTTCTTTTTTTGCTAAACCACCTCGGGAGTAAGACGAACAAAACAAAAAAAAATCATCCAAATCGGTCCAGTCGTTCTCGAGTTTTTGAGTTACTAACACACGGTGAGTGATTTTTATATATACGGATTATATTGCTTAAATAATGTGCAATCATTTATCCAAAATGAATAATTGGGCCATTCAACAGAGTGTTTCTTGTGTTAACCAATTCGTCAATGCTAATTTTGTGATTTCAACCGAACGCACCTCTTGCGAGAGAACAATGCGGGCATTAAAATTCAGACGAAAAGCCCAATGGGGTTCTGTTAGAATACATACAATAGGTACCTAACTATTGTTTCTTTTACTAAGCGGTACAAACTTATTTTCGTGAACAAACTTTGTTGTCAATCATGGATTTCGAGTACTTTTTCTGTCAAATTGCCCAAAGAATTATTTGAATAACTTGTAATTTTTCCTTGAAAAATTCATTAGCAAGCGCAGTATATAACACAGGCAAAGTTGTGGTATGAGCGTTACATGTTTTTCTTCTAATAAATTTATAAAAAAGGCCACGCTCCACAACTCAGGAATGCCAGTTGATCCAATATAACTTCCAATAGATTTGAGTACAGCTATTATTATGTGAAATTCTCATGGAATGATCACCCAATTTTCGGTTAAAAATGCCATCTTTAGATGTATCAATGGCCGTTGTAGTCGACGGTTTACAGTCACAAGTAACTTTTCCAGTTTGGTGATGCAGGAAGTAATGGCAAAACAGATGTGTGTTTTGTGTCTGCTATCATATACCATGGAATTGTGGGTAGACAGAGTTATTAGCACTTGATTGGAACTATAAGTCTGACTTAAATTAACAATTTCGCCTAGCAACCATATGATGTCTTACGTTGCAACTTCTGTTAGATAATGACGAAACATCAACAGTCATAGTTGACTTTTTTGTTTAGAACCCTTTGGAAGGAACCAGGACAGTGTGTAAATTGTTTTCGGAAATGTTTTAGAAATGTAAGCACACTGGGCCATAAATACCGCCACTACCTCTTTTATTTTTTATGACACTTAAACATTTTATAAGTTTGCTATTTGTTTTGTATAATCGATTACCTTTAATTTGATACCCAACAAGTTCATGTTTAGTTTTTTCTTTGAATATAAAACAACAGGAAGGAGTCTGGTCTTTTATTGGCCGTACTTAAAATGTGACTGAAATCGCCATATGCAACCTCCAAGTATGACTCATTTGTGGTAGTTCATTCATGGTAGTTGTCAAATAACGTGATCATAGGGGTATAATTTTTGCATTTTAATTGTATAAAGCCTTAGTCAATGCGTACTTATTTTCAGATAATGTTTATTTACAAGCTGGTTGGTAATTAAAATTAAAATATTGACTGTCCTGAACTGCCGGCAAGACTTAACTTTCATGTACCTGATATAAGAACGAGAAATGGTCTCACATTTGTTAATACTTGTCCTAGGACAAATTCCTATAAAAATTCATCACTTTTTGCAAGCACTGCATCATACAATCTTATTAATAATCAAATTGACATATGCCACTGTGACTTGAAAGGTTTTTCTAAGGATTTGTTTTATACTGTAAAGTACATTTTGTTTCTATAATAATTTTCAAGGTCAACTTTCTAGGGGATAAGTTGCATTCCTGCAGGGCCCCTAGTTTTAATAATGTTGGTACATAGATTTTTAGTTCTTTTCTTCCACTAAAAAAATGATTTGTCATTTTGACAGAATTGTCATAATTTAATATCGCTTGCTTTATTTTTGCATATAAAATATTTCTTGGTTTTCTTTTTTTATCCGATTCCATGTTAAAAAATAAATTTGTCAAGAGTTCAAATTAAGAAACTTTGATATTCAAAATTAACACATAACCATAATTTTGAAAAAGTTCTACCAACACGAGGTATAAAAATTTCCTAGCGTTTTAATTACATATCTACCAACATTGTAACACTTTGACAGTTATTATAGAAAAAAAACGTACTTTAAGTTTATTGTACTCTTAGGTTGGTTTTCGACTGTATAATAGAAATTATGTTTGAGTTAGTTCTAAATATGAAATTGTAGACTTTCTATAATTGGGCTTCCTGTCTGTTGGAAATAAATAAATTTAAGAAAAATTAAAATAAATTTGTTAAAACTCCAACTTATTCTATATTTATCACCATATAAATTTTGCGATTTTAGCAGAAACTCGTTAAATTAATGTTTATTAAAATTTGTTTAATACAAATAACGACAATTTTTAAACTCAGTAAAATAATTATAATATAATAATAATAAATAATAATTTATTTAATTCATATATATACATTCCAATAAGCTAACCTAATAGCTGGTCTAGGCATTAATATACCGGGTGATTTGATAAAGACTGACGCAAAACCTAACCTGCTAACTTCGAATTTGACATAGACTTACAGTGCCACCTACATATTATTCATATAACAAATATTTCATAAGTAGCTTGATGGAAAAACATTTATAATCACCCGATATAAATGTGTAGAAATACATAAAATGTTGATCCTTGATATATAATAAACCCATAAACTCATAATATATCCTTTACAGACAGTACGCCAGTGTCAAACGGAAACAACTATCCGCCATCTGCAACTTCCATTCTCGACGCAACCTCATCTGGCAAATGCTCCTTCCTGTTGTTTTATATTCAAAGAGTTTTTTAAATAAAAAAATTGAAGTTCGCCATTTTGGATTCAATGACGGTCAATTATCACTTTATTTTATTAGATTATAAGTTGCAGTATATGCGCGATATAGAATATGAAATATATATTCTGGTTTTTAAAACATATTTACTTTATTTATATTTTAAAATAATAACTTATCCCCAAATAGCCCCTTCGCTTATCCCAGTCGCGGGTCCCAGCATAAGGAACAAAATGACACCACCCTCAATACTCAATCACAAAAATGCACACGGGATATCAAAAATTGTAGTTAGAATATCAACTATTAGTTTACAGGTGTTGTTTATGCTGGCAGCAATTGCTAGTTGAATTTATTATTGTTGTAACTTAGAAATAACAACTTGAAAACAATTCTCGCTATTTGTTTGGCCGTAAAATATTCTGCATCCTTAATTTGTACCATACCCACTAACAGGAATTGGTGATTTCGACATCTTTGACGTTTGGTACACGCCCACTAATTCGACGTTTTGGACATTTTCGGCGATATGTCCACCGACAGAATTCGGCGTTTTGGGCATTTTCGGCGTTTTGTCCACGGTAACTAATTCGGCGATTTGTCCATTTTCGGCTATGTGTCCACCGACAGGATTCGGCGTTTTGGGCATTTTCGGCGTTTTGTCCACGGTAACTAATTCGGCGATTTGTCCATTTTCGGCGATGTGTCCACCGGCAGCATTCGGCGTTTTGGCATTTTCGGCGTTTTGTCCACGCTAACTAATTCGGCGATTTGTCCATTTTTCGGCGTTGTATCCACCGACAACATTCGGCGTTTTGGGCATTTTCGGCGTTTTGTCCACGCTAACTAATTCGGCGATTTGTCCATTTTCGGCGATATGTCCACCGACACAAACGGGGGTTTTGAACAAAATCGAGCGATGCCAACTTTCCGATCCATGTGGGGTCATTTTACACGGTTCGGCGATTTGTCCATTTTCGGCGATATGTCCACGGACAGAATTCGGCGTTTTGGGCATTTTCGGCGTTTTGTCCACGATAACTAATTCGGCGATTTGTCCATTTTCGGCGATATGTCCACAGAGAGAATTCGGCGTTTTGGGCATTTTCGGCGTTTTGTCCACGCCAACTAATTCGGCGATTTGTCCATTTTCGGCGATATGTCCACCGACAGCATTCGGCGTTTTGGGCATTTTCGACGATTTGTCCACTCAAACGAATTCGGCGTTTTGGGCACGATTCGGCGTTTTGGGCATTAAAATACGATTCGGCGTTTTGTCCATTCGGCGATATGTCCAGGTCCCTTTCGAACTAGGATGTACCTGCGATCGGGTTGCACTATATTGAAATTGGCTAAAGTTTTATATCTAATTCGCACAAGTCGAACAAATCTGTGCTCGGGTTGTACGATTTGTATTACGTTAACATCACTTGTAGCAGCTCTATGTTTCGTAAACTTTTCTAGTTTAATAGGAGGAAACCACATCTGTCTGAGATCGGACAGTGCGATCTGCTCATTCCCGAAACTCCGTTAATTTTATTATTTAAGAGTAAAGTAACTTATCAGCCGCCCCGCGTATATTTGGAGGTGTTGTCCGGCCCTCGACACCGTAGCTAAATTTAGTACATATAGTCTGTTCAGAAAACATAAAAACACAAAGTGGCCTTTGATATCCAAAATTTCATGAGTGTACTTCCAAAATTCACCTTTGTTTAGGAATGTACTTACAAAAAGTTACTAAAACAAAGGGTGTGACATTTACTACCCATCTGTCATAAATGTTGTAATTAACTACTTTTAAGGATATTATACAAATACCACAAAGCAACCACTAATAGAGGAGTTTCTTAAATGCACCTGTCAAATAATTGTTAGGGACTGGCCCACCCGTCGGAGGGCGCTAGTGTCGCCACTCGGCAAGGTTGTGAACCAAACTATAATTAATGATGGGTCGGTATGTGAAGAAGTGTTGTTTCAAATTGTGCCGATTTAGTGTAGGAGACACAAGTTTCCCAACGGCATAGAAAAACCTACTAATAGAAGCGTTTTCTGAATGCATCTGTCAAATCAAATAATTGTTAGAGATTGGCCCATCCGTCAGGAGGCGCTGGTGTCACCTGTCCGCCTTTTGAAAAGTGCGTAAATAGTAAACTCATACGTCAAACTGACACCGACAAATCATTTAAAATGCGTGAAAAGCATTTTGAACCAAAGCAAATTGTTGCAATTGAGCACGACTATTGTAAGATTGACAATACCTATTAAACAATATTGATATTTGAATTACTTAAATATATTTGTTATTCGCAAATATTTTGTTTGAATTTTCCATAATTATAGTAAACTTCAGAACCTATAAAGATTTTGCATATTCCGATTTATGCGGTTCAAAACTTTAAAATCGAGATTCTGATGAAGGCAAATTATGTATATGCAAAATTTGTAATGGTGTTGACAGTATATCCTTGATTAATCCAAATATCGTAGTAATGGCGTATGTAAATTTTGCCGCCTTGCTGGAATAGTTTCTGGCCCACCCGTTGTAGGGCGCTGAAACTTTTATTCAAGCTTACTGTTTGAGAAATCGCTCTATTAGTGGTTGCTTTGTGACAAATACTGTGTTTGATACTATTGACGTAGCGTTTACTAATGGGTGTCTTTATTACATTTTATGAAACTTCAGGTTAGAATTTCTAGAAAAATATCTACTTTGACACTGACAATGAGAAATATTAAATGCCATTTTTAAATTAAAATCTATCAGTATGCAGGCGTGCAAACCTTTGCAAAACAAAATACAGAATCCCTAGTAGAAAAATTATATATACATGCCAACTTTAAAATTTGTTTAATGTTTTTGTGTTTACTGAATGCCCTATAGTTATTTCCTCCAGGTCGCATTTCACATATCTTCGAGCCCTGCTGTAATTTTTTGTTATCAGAACCGATAGCCTTGCCCCTTTGTAGTTATCGGCAAATTGCCTGTAGCGGTCACACACATGGTCAATCATATAATCTATTCCATCTTTAAAAAAAACGATGGTTGGCCATGACAATCTGACAGATATCACTCTGTATATGAACTGACAAAACTGCGGTAAAGTTAGGTTAGGAATTTTGAAGGTTCAGAATGCCCGATGTTGCCATAATGTGCTACATTATTTTTAGTAATTATAGAATAGATAACAGATCTTCTTACCTATAAATAAATGATGCACTTTTTAAGAAAATTCTTTTATGGGATAGGAAGTCAGTGTACTCACGTTGAAAATGTTCATCAATCTACTAATAATTTGATCATTGCTTAGATCGGTTTTATCTCATCTGAAATGTGTGTAGCACTTTAACACACTGCTTTCATCGCCGAAGACACAACACTGTGCATGCTGTTTATAAAATTTTTCACAATAATCACTTACACTATCACTTTATTTTTCAGAGATTAGGAAAGTATCATAATGATATTTATTGACATATTTTCTTGTCTTTTGATTTGGTAGCATTGGCAACACGGCATTTCAAATTTAGTTAGAAAAAGTTTGCCACCACAAAGAAATGTAATATAACTACCGCTATCTTTAGTACTGCCAATTTAGGAAAAGAAAAGCATGGCAACCTATCGTTTTTTTAAAAGATGGAATAGATTATAGTAAGGACATCCAGGTATTATTCGGAAATTAAAGCGACATTTATTAAACGAAATTTATTACACAGAATACTAGAAAACTTAGTGCTGTCATTAATCAGAGGAATTGACATTAGTTTATGTTTACAGAACTGCCAACCACCACAATCCATCTTAGGGAGTTCCAGCAGTTGCCAAACGGTTGGGAACTACGACCGTCTTGCCATTTGGGTGGCCTGACCGAATCCAGAACCCAGTTCATATTTTATTTTGTATTTACAATTACAAATGTTATTTATTTTACAAGCAAAATCTTATTATGTATATAGTAGTGAATAAATGTATTTCTTGTTGAGTTGTTCTTTAAATTAGTCAAAGTATAAGTAAACCGGATCCTGGCCTTTACCAGGAGCTTCCAGTCATAAGGGCATATATAATTAGTGCTACAGGTGAATTTACAAAATTAAATATAAACCAGAAATCATAGTAAAGCCCTAGCTAGCATTGCAGACTGACAATACACTTCAGTACTGCCAAACGTATAACACATATCACAGCCTACCCTAATTGGTTTTTTTATTGACCTCTTGTTATAAACACAATACATACAGACAGATCAACAAAAAAACCAATTACGGCAGGCTGTGATATGTGTTATACGTTTGGCAGTACTGAAGTGTATTGTCAGTCTATGTCAAATTCGAGATTTGCAGGTTAAGTTTTACGTCATTCTGTGTCAAACAACAAACAAAACCTAACCTACTAATCTCGAATTTGACATAGACTGACAATACACTTCAGTACTGCCAAACGTATAACACATATCACAGCCTACCCTAATTGGTTTTTTTATTGATCTGTTGTTACTTATTAAGTGTGAAAAACACGACATTACTTGCCAAATTTTTTCGGTAGAAGAATTTTTTTCAGCTAATTTTGTTGTTTAGATTTAAGTCACTAATAGTTCTATGATATCAGTTGTTGGTTGGTTCATGGAAAGTATAAGTTGAAATTTACCAATTAGGTATTACCTTTTTGTTGTTTTTTATAGTTGATATGGTAAAAAACTATGTTTTTATAGTCTTCTTTCTTTATTCTTTTTTCCTCTCTCGGGTTTGTAGCAAATACTTTACTTAGGAATGGTCATAGGGTTGCCAGACCGCCTATATTTAGTAGGATTCTCCTATATTTTGTCGCAATCTCCTATATCCTATAAATAAGGTAAAATCTCCTATATTTCCAATAACCTAGAAAAACAGTAAAATTGCTTCTATGGAATAATAATAAATATTTAAATTTCGAAATTTCGCGTTGAGGGTAGGCAGCGATGCAATTGCGCAGTCAACGACCAACGTCGAACAATACCGAACGTACCAAACTCGTCTACAAGTATGGCGTGAACTGTAATTTTCTCTTAAGTCGGTTTGTTATTATTTTATAATAATTTATTGATAGGTAATAGTAGAAAATGTGAAAATATCCAATAATTCTGATTCTGACGACAGTGGTACTGGTAGTGGTTGTACAGACACTTCACCCAAAAAAAAAAACTAAAAAATATTCCAGCATATATCGAAAAGAATGGGAAGAAAGTTTTAAACGGTTAACAAGCATCAAAACGAGATCAACTGCGAAATGTTAAATTTGTTCAAAAGAATTTTGGATCGGAGGATAAGGTCTACAGCTCCTGCATCGTAATCTTAGAAATGTCACGAAGCCAGCTCTCGGGTGCAATCGCATCATACCGTGCACTTCGGCTGCTTCCAAGGCCACTATTGGCTGGTGCGTCACTGCTGTACATTCCCCCTAAAAAGCTGATGCCAAATAAGTTTACACTTGACCCTTGCGTCTTTAAACTCGACTCTTTTTATATACGCTTGTTTCCTGCAAATAATGTTGGTCCAATTGTTTATTTTGCAAGAACTATCGTATTTATAAAGCATATTAAAAATAAGCGCTTTCGAAGATATGTACTTTTAACTCGGAGTGTACACTTTTTCTAATAGTAGGAGAGCTGGTGACATTTTTTGGTGATCATTTAGTTAAGGCCTATTTTTTGAGAGAATGTTGCTGGAGGCATGTATATGTATAAGTGTCATCTGTAAGGATTCTCCTAGATAGCGGTATCGGAGGAAGGCAGAACATCCTCAATTTGCACTGTCAGTATATGTCAAATTCGAGGTGAGTCGGTTAGGTTTTGTGTCAGTTTATGTCAAAACTGATGCAAAACCTAACCTGCTAACCTCGAATTTGACATAGACTTACATTAAAAAGTCCATAAGGGGCGGCTGTGGAAATTGAAACGTATGAATAATAGGTTGGTGGCATTGTAAGTCTATGTCAAATTCGAGGTTAGTAGGTTAGGTTTTCCATCAGTTTTGACACAAAACCTAACCGGCTCACCTAGAATTTGACATATACTGACAGTGCAAATTGGGGGCGTTCTGCCTCCCTCCGATACCGCTATCTAGGAGAATCCTTACAGATGACACTTATACATGCCTCCAGCAACATTCTCTCAAAAAATAGGCTTTAACTAAATGATCACCAAAAAATTTCACCAGCTCTTAGACTATAAGGTTACGATGCGGGAGCTGCAACTCAGGTAATGAGTTTGCAGCCAAACAGTTAAAAAATGACTCATTATTTTGAAAAAAAAAAACTGAGGATATTCCAAATATTGGTATTTTTATGTCATTTACTTTCAGTATTCCTGCAACCTCGACCTTTGTAGAAAGGGACGTTATCAGGTTAGGTTTTGCGTCAGTTTTGACACAGAATGACGCAAAACCTAACCTGCGAACCTCGAATTTGACATCGACTGACAGTGCCAGCAACATATTATTCATACGTTGTATAACTATGACTATTCAACACTATAACATATAAGCCAATCATATTGCAGACATTTGCCTTTTTCAACCAATAACAGCAGTATATCACTGAATATTGGGCACCATGCAAAATATTCACAAAACAATGTACGTACTCAAAAACTAAATAGCCTTGTTGCGAAATATCGCTTAGTAACGATGTTCTGTCCTTAGCGATGTCGCTAGGTTACGTAAAACTAAACACCAACAAATTGTGTGAACAAAGTTTGGCTTGCGTTAAAAATTTTAAAATGTGGTGTTTTGGAAGTATTCTGCTGAATTTAATTGAGGATGAATATTAATTGTTGGATTATTTGTCAATAAAGTTAATGGTTATGTATTACTATTGTTAAATAGTCGTCCCAAATACCACTCGAAGTGGGTATATTTGTTTAAATATTTTGCCATTTCCATAAAAATTATTGCAAATTTCACTCAACAAAATCACACTTAAATGTCACTCGCCTTCGGCTCGTGACATTTTTGATATGATTTTGTTTCGTGAAATTTAAACGCAATAATTTACATGGAAACGGCAAAATATTTCTCAAAAATATATCCACTACTTGTGGTATTACCGTTGACTATACAACTCATTATAAATTTGGCCAATAGTAATTGAAAATTTTACTTAGTTACAAAGTATAGATAAACGGATATACCCTTGACGACGTGGTATAATCACTTCGGTGTTTCGGTGGGTCCAACAAAGCAAAAGTAATAGATAATAATAATCTAGAGCCATGATGTAATAACTGTCTATTGCAAATTCGAGGTTAGCAGGTTAGGTTTTGCGTCAGTTTTGACACAAACTGACGCAAAACATAACCTGATAACGTCGAATTTGACATAGACTTACAGTGCCACCAACATAAACAGTGCCACTAACACAAACAGTGCCAACCTCCTCCTCCTCCTAGGTTGTCAGTCTCTGGACTGGTTTGTTGCAGCCTTCCATGTTTGTCGATTTAGGGCCTTTCCTTTCATTTCATTATAATTTTCGCTGCCAACCTAAGAAATAAAATAATTTATTATTTTTATTGGTCTATTCATTATATAATCGTAACGAATACCACTCGAGCAATAGAAAATAATGATTATTTTTGACTCATAACTCGACGTAATCCTTAAAATACCACTCGAGCTGCGCTCTCGTGATTTTTCGCAGAGTACGTCTCGTTACTCGAAAAATAATCGATTATTTTCGATGCTCTTGTGATATTATAACTGATCATTCAAAAACGTTCGATCATTTATGAAGGTTCTGTTTATGGGAAATAAGTGGGGCGGTGTTAGAAATCGCGCTTCAGCAGAATTAATTAAATCAGAACTACTGATAATGATAAATTTTGAATTAAATTGTACAAGATTCTATAAAAACTAATGAGGCATTGTTAAAAAAGGCCCAAACCAAGGAAAAATATACCTAGCATGGGTGATGGGTATTATTTCAAGTATTTTTTTTTTATTTTGTGAAATATTGTTTCATGTATTCGAAGTTTGTCAAGTTTATAATAAAGTTGTCTCCTATATATTTTCGAAATCTCCTATATATTTTTTGCCTTCTCTTATATAAAGGCTTTTTAAATCTGGCAACCATAGGAATGGAACGTCTAATGTTTATTGTTCTACTTATGTACTATTATACCGATGGGGCCACAATTATACGGAAGGGACCATACTTATAGGTATATAACAGCAATAAGATAACATGAACAACAAAATAAAATGCTTGAGTAAGAAAGAGATGACCATACAACAAAATTATTTTAGTAGGCATGTTTAGTTGACTTATGTCATAATTAAAATAAGCGTCATGCCTACTAGAATATTTACTAGTATGTTTATCTCTTTCTTACTCAAGCAATACGTATTATTTTCTTGTTCATGTTATTTCATTGCTGTTATATACAGAGTGTAGAAATGCTTTACGCACCATAGGGTTTTCAATGGTAATTTCTTCATATGACAATATTTGCTCCCTAATTATTTTAGATCAAAAACTTGTAAATAGGTTTTTTGTAGAGCAAACAATTGTGCATTCATGTATGCCATCATTTTTGTCATTTTACGTCAGAAAATCTAATAATGAAAGAAGCTAGAATGTTCATTTTTTCAAAAATCAGTGCAAATTGTGAAGTGGTGGTATGCTGGAAGCAGATCAGGTGCAATAAGTGCCATGGTTGCCGCTACATTTAACAGATGCAAACAAATAAATAGCAAACTAATTTGTTGATGCTTTGAGATGCTTCAATAATTTCAAGGCACCACTGATTTGCCTAAAAATGGTAATTTTATTTCTTTAAATTTTTGGTTTTCCAAAATGTAAAATGACAAATGCTAGCATAAATGGATACAGAATTTTTTTCTATACAAAAAAACTTCCATACAAGTTTGCTCTAAAATAATTGGGGAAGCAAATATTTTCATATGAAAAAATTACTATTGAAATCCCTATGGTGCGTAAAGCATTTCTACACCTTGTATAATTGTGGCCCCATCGGTATTATACTTGTTTCTTATAGTATTTTCAATATTAGGACGATATGTCACTTTTGTGTGTGTGGTTTTTAATTTTTTTCCCTTTTGTACTTTTTCTCTCTTATGTATCGGTGTTCCACCACCCTGGTTTTGATATTATTAGATGTTATATTTTTTATATGGAAATAAAGTAAAGGGCCACTTATTTTGGTGTTGTTTTCCAGCTGTTTCTGATATTCGTTTCTTAGTTTTTATTAAAATAATTATTCCGGAATTTTTTAATTTGTTTAATGTTTTAATGGGTAAAATTGCTAAAGTGAATCTAAAACTTTAGGTAGAACTATTTATTTTTGTGTTCAACTGTTTTCCTTAAAAATTCTTTATGTAAGGGTTGATTATATTTCTCCTTACGTATCAAACGATGCTTCTTTTGGTGTTATTACGCTGTTGCTCCCGTTTTTCCCGTTGAAACCCTGTAGTTATTAATTAATCTGGGAAAAAAATTCTAAACATCTGGATGGTCTGTAAACATTAATGGGTAAGTTTTGAGGTGTATGGCTAAATTTTCAGTTGTAAGTAAACTTTTTGTGTAAAAACGGCTGTTATAGTAAGCATCGACATATAGAAATGGACCGCTAATGGACGACTGCGCAACTCTTTGCGTTAGAAAGAGAAAGAGAACACTTTAAGAACTATCTTTTCTTTTCCTGCCGGCCTCCTATTGGCCGGCAGAAAATGTTCCTTTTTCTGCCGGCCTTCTATTGGCCGACAGAAAATGACGTCACAGCGACAGGGCGGTCGCGCTGTACGCTACTGAGCGCCAACAAGGACAGAGCGTTCTCAAGTCATATGCGTTCTTTTTCTATCCCGTTTGGCTCGCGCAGCTCTGACTAGCGGTCCATTTCTATATGTCGATGATAGTAAGCCGCCATATATAATTTTTAGGATTTGGAATTTTTCGCATCAACCTTAGGGCCCAATCAATGTCTGTTGCGAGTTTTAGATTTCTAGGTGGTCGCAAAGTGCAAAAAAAGTCGGTCACCTTTTTATGTAACACACTCATTTCATCTCTTATAATTCAATCTGCATGTATTATTTTGGCAATTTGTTATTCTAAGGGCTGTTAGTATATGGACTAACCACAAATTTCAAGTTTCTACGTCTTTTGGAAGGGTTCGAAACGTGAAAATCTGAACTTGCTTAAGGCCGCCATATTGAATTTTTAGGATTTGGGATTTTTCGCATCAGTCTTAGGTCCCAAGGAATGTGTGTTCCGACTTTAGCGTTTGTAAGTAATTAGGAAGTGCAAAAATGCGTTGTTTTTTTAGACAGACACGAGTAGATTTTATATATAGTCCATTTACTTGACATATGCACTGTCAGTGTCAAATTAAAAAAAAATGTTTTGACTATACCTCAAAAATAATGTGTTTTTGATTAGACTGTACAGTAATTTAATTGTTAAAATGTGAAAAATAGCAGTGGTGCCAACATAATGTCAGTTTGACAGTGCAGATGTCAAGTAAATGGACTATACTTATATTGATTCAACTTGTGATACATTTAATTTATATTTATTTGAGCTTATTGTGTTTAAATAGCTCTCATTTTTCTAATTTTAAAACAGGTTTCTGGTATGCAGCAGTCCTCTTCTTCTTTCTCCTTTTATTAGAAGCCAGTGGTCTGTTTTTAACCACAAAGTGGTTCTATAAGCCCTCTTTATTCGTAAGTCGGGTAGATGAGTAGCATTGCCCGTCGTCATCCAGCAGTCGTTTTAACTTATTAGGTTATTGGAATAATGTATTAGTGAACACGAACGTACTATACCTGATAATTTGAGAACAGGCTAAACTCGTGTTACAGATTCTTACAGATTCTGTTGTACAAGCGCTATCTATCATACAAAACCGTAACACAATTTGCGACATCTCCAGCCAAAAAGTAGAACCATTCGCCATTATTGTTGATTGGAGATGAAAATAGGACTACGGCATAAAACGAGTTGACAGTTTATGAAAACAATAAAAATTTGTATTTTTACTGTAAGTACAATTAATTTGTAACTAAATAACACATTTACATTATATATTTTTAGAGCTAAAGCTATTTCTAAGCAGCAGAGTTTCTCCAAGCTGAAGCTTGAACCAGCATCTATTGGGAATAATGGGACTTTTATATATGCTTGTGTATTTTTAAAGCAATTTACACTATCCCACCATGAAATTATCAACTATATAATTTCATCCCGTAAGATCATTTATAAGAATTATCACCACAGCTTTGTAGCTGTTAACATTTGTTGCTTTTGCAGGCAGCTCTAACAGAATGGACGTAATAACAATAAGTTCCACAGACTCTAATGACTCTACGGTATTAGTACAGGAGGATATTAATCAAAAGGAGCATGAACAAATCACGGCACGGAATCAGTCGTCAACCACACGCAACAACGAAATCGAAGTAGTTACTGTAAGTTCGAAGTCGCATCATTCAACAGAACGATGCCCAGTTACATGGAGTCAAAGCCCAAAGAAAAGTAATCTTAGCCTTCTAAATTCAAACACATTTTGTTCTCCTTCACCTCGGTCTAAAGTTAGTATTTGGTTGTATGGCAATGGACAGAAAAGTTTGCATTCTACTGCCGAGAATTCACCTCAAGATATTGTAGAACAACAAATTAAAACTGCAATAACTAATTTACTTGGCAGTGGCAATGGACAGAAGAACTCTAATTCTACTTCCGAGAATTCATCTCAAGATATTACAGAACAAAAGCTTAAAACTGCAATAACTAATTTACTTCCCATTTCTACAACTAAAAGCTCGATTTTAGTAAGGCAAGATTATAAAAAGTCTCCTAAGGTAAATCCTATTCCCAATAATGTTTTTATGGCAACCAACAGACATGTAAATAATGTAAATTTGGATAATAGAGTAATTTATTTGGAAGGCGAGAATGAAGCTACTCAAGCTGCAAGTACGTTAAATAGCAGCCATAAAACTAAATACAGTGCTCCAATTGAAAATGCAATTTATAATGTAAACGTTACTTCGTCGGGGAACACCAATAATATCCAAAATTCAAAGCCAGAGTTCTTTCAAAAGCATTGGAATTCATCTACAAATTTAAGGCCGGAGCAAATGATTCCTGAAGATGAACTTCCACCTTGTAACTCCACGCCACAATTAGTACAAAATATGCATCATTTAGTAGAAAACATGTCAAGCTTATGTGATTCTCAGCCAGCTTTTACTGATAGTTCAAGTAGTTCCAAGAGCGATGTGAGGCGCAAGATTCAGCCACTCACAAGTGTGCCTCTGAGTCCAGAGACCCAAAAGAAGATAGAGTTGTGTGAATATTTGAAGCTCATGAATATGAATCCATCTGACAAGAAGGCCGTTGGACTGCGGCAGAATCGCCGCTCCAGCCGTGTCAAGAACTTGGCCTTAATGTCGGAAAGACGAGAGTTGGAGAGAAAGCTTAACAGTGAAACTCAAGAGCTAGAGAGGAAGAAAAGTTCAAAGTCTTCTGATAGCGAGTCTAGGCATTCTACTGATAATGACAGTTCTAAAGGTGAGTAACGTTATGATTTATACACAAAAAGCGGCCGTGTAACAAAGAGAAACTCGGGTCAATTAGAAGAAATGTGTAGAATCAAAGTTGTATTCTACCCTACCTTGAAGTCCTAGAATTTTTGTTTAATTATTAGTACTTATGTTTCTGCTGCATACATCGCGATAGGGAAGATGAGTGAATGGACGAGCCGTAGTGGATTTTGTAATAGCTGAATTTTTCCAGATTTTTGTCAGCTTTGTTGTGGCCATTCTTGCTATCGCCAAACGTCTTTTGATTTCTTGTCTGCATTCACCCGTATTTGTGATCAGAGAACCAAGATAGTTAAACGTTTTTACCGTTTCATAACCTGCGATATTTTGAACTTGTGGTTGGTTGTTGTGCACACGATCTATTTTATTTATTTATTTATTTATTTATTTATTTATTTATTTAATGTACAGGCAGCAGTAGAAAACTGATAATGCCCGAATCTCGTACTTTTGTTTTATTAGCGTTTAGTTTTAGTCCGTTTTATTACTGCAGATAAAAAAAAATTCAAGTACGAAAGTTGTTAGGTTTTATCCAAACCAGTAGCAGTTTTTACCAGAGAAAACAAACGAGCATCACAAAATACTACCAACAGTGGTTGTTTTAAATGAAACACTGTTTATATTTTTAAAATATTTGTGAGGACTTTGTTTTCCCAATTTCAAATATATACAGGGTGTTCCGTGAGGTACTATACAAACTCAGAAGAGGTTATAGGGGACGTTGAAACTGCTACAGTGTATTAAGTGAAAATTGGCAGATATGTTCTACCAATAGCAGACGTATATATGAAATGTTCTTTAATTTTTACGTATTTATGTATTTTAGTGTTAAAATTAGCGACCCCTTTAAAATTTTTTCATTAGAACTTATAAACGGACATGAATTTTAGTATAAAAAAATATCTACTGAAAAACCTGAATTATTTGAAAGCTTTAGCTGTTTTAGTTTGTAAAGTTAATAGTTTTTGTGTAAAAAAATAAAATACATTATGATGTAAGGGTTTTTTTTGAATAACTATGCCGTGCCTCATGATGTATTTTATTTTTTTACACAAAAACTATTTCCTTTACGAGAAAACTAAAAGAGCCAAACACTATTTTAAACCAATCAAGCCTTGTAGTACTTTTATGAGAAATTGTGGACTTTTTTTGTTGCCTACAAACTAGGGATGTTGGCGGGTACCCGGGCCAACCCGTCAATTGTACCATTAAGAGACGACTTGCAGTTTGAATTGGTGAGTAGGTACTATTTCAATTTAGTTCAGTTTAAAACTTGCGGCGCAAAGAAAAATTGTAGCTACTTCAGATGTTTCGATGTACGGTAACATTTTTGTTATATATTTCAGGTACCCGAGAGTACCTGGGTACTGTTTTTAGGTACCCAGGTTTGATTTTAGACCGGGTACGACATCTCTACTAGTGATTGGCGAATCCGAATGAAATTAATCGAATTATTCGATTGTTTCGGCTTTCCAAGATATTCCGATTGTTGCTGAAAATATCTCGAATGAAAAAATCTCTCGGAACAATCGGATGCTCGGAACGTCGGAACTCCGATGGTCGTTCAACCGATTCTCTCTTTTGAACTGCGATTATTCACATTCGGATGCAAGTTTGTCCGAGTCCGAGTGACCGATGGTCGGCTCTAGCTCTCGGCTGTTGGTGTGCTACTTGCTGACGGATTATCTGGGGTTTTAAGAAGAAAATTAACTCGCTAGCATATAAACATTATAAACAGTTACTTATGGTTGCTATTATAGAGATAATAATAATAATGCCAGTTTAAAATGACAAAGAAATAATAATTGATCGAGTTATTTAACAATAACCGTAACAGCGTAACTGGAGATTTGAGTTATATATATAGTTCAGCTCAACGGGCCATGAAGACCCAAGGCTTGTTCTACGATCCCCCTCCATGCTTTCTTATCGGTTGCCTTTCGTTCCCAGTTTGTGACCTTTAACTTCATCAGATCTTTTTGTACACTGTCTAACCATTTATTCTTTGGTCTGCCTCTCTTCTTTCTCCCTCCTATTCCCCCTTTCAACATCTTCTTGGTAGCTCGGGATTCCGGGAGTCTGACTACGTGATCGAACCATCTGATTCTGTGGGCTTTAATTGTTGCTATAATATTCGGCTGCCCATAAAGTTCTGTTAGTTCTTTATTCGTTCTTCTATGCCAGGTTTCGTTCACTTTTTTTCCACCATAAATTCTTCTAAGAATTTTCCTTTCCCATATTTCAATCTTGTTCGCTACACTTTTATTTAGTATCCATGTTTCACTGACGTATAATACCACCGGTTTAATCACTGTTTGATAAACTCGCAGTTTTGTTTTTCTTGACACGTTTTTTGATTTAAAAACGTTTAATAGCGCCCCCGCACTTCTGTTGCCTTTATTTAATCTTCCATCGATATCCACACTTTCACTACAACTGTTTGTTATCACTACTCCCAAATATGTATATTGTTCTACTGTTTCAAAAGAATAAAATTTTTCATCTACTGTGCTAGTTATATCTAAATTGTGCTCTATCGATGTACTTCCTTTTCTTACTAACATGTATTTTGTTTTTTTTTCATTGATGTGTAACCCTTTACTCCGTGCTACTTCTTCTAATCTTTGTACTGTTTCTTTCAACTCATACTTAGTTCTCGTGATTATCATCAGGTCGTCGGCATACGCTAGAGCTTGGTGTCGGTGATGTAGAATTGTGCCTTGTGTGTTTATCTTACTTTCTCTCATAATCTTTTCTAGTACTAAGTTGAGTATTATTGAAGATATTGGGTCTCCTTGTTTTAACCCCCTGTTGACTTTGAAACTTTTTGAAATCGCACCGTTTACCATAACTTTACATTTTGAGTCTTCCAGCGTCATTTTCATTAATCGCACTAATTTTGTTGGTATTTTCAGATCAATTAAGTCCTTGTACATCTTTTCCCTGCACACCGTATCATATGCCATTTTGAAATCGGGAGATTTGAGTTACCGCATTTATATTTTTATGATGCTCAATGGCTTAAACCTGAAAAGAAACGGAACAGATTGCAGGCAGCTGAAAATTATTCGGCTACGCACAGCGCACATGGAGTACGCACCTACTGCACAGCTCTCAACAGAATCTGAGAGATTCATTCGTATCCCGAAACCGAATGATTCATTCGTATCCGATTGTTCCGAATGATTCATTCGATTGTTAAATTATCTTGTATTCGGATATCTCGATTATTAAATTCAGTCGATTTTGCCCATCACAAAGCTCTACTACAAATTGATAGAATCATATTTAAAACAAAGATCAGGGACAGTTAAGGTGGAAAAAAGTAATAGGTCTGAGCACTATATAACTACCTCAGAAGTCCCTCGGGGTAGCAAACTTGGCACCCTCCTCTTTTGGTTTATTTTTATTAATGATTTGCCAAGAGTGTCTGCGTAACTCAACAGGATTGCTTTATGCAGATGATTTTAAAATCTTTAGAATGATAACTAATAAGCCGGATTGCGTTAAATTACAGGCAGTTCTGAACTCTTGAGATTTAATGGTTTAGACGGATTTAGAGCACTAGTACTCATTATGCGATCATTTACTTGATATTATGCGGCCCATACATAAGACATGAAATCATTATTCATTGTTCTGATTAAAGTAAACACCTGTAACTTAATCAATTTTTTTATAATTGTCCTTCAACATTTATTTAAATTCATATGTAGCTCTCGTTTTTTTTCTAGTGAATATCGCTGGTTTAAAGCAAACAAAATGTCAGTGAATGCTGAAGAATGTGTAGTGATTTCGTACATGCGTAAATTTAATCGCTATTGAATACAGGCACACCTTGCCGTTCGTGGATTTGTGTTTCGCTGATTTGATTTTACGCGGATGGAATTGTCAATGTTAACTGTTTCAACTTTCACACACTAAGTAAATAAAACAGACGTATGCGTTTTATGTCATGAACACCTAAATAACATTGTTTATCACAAACTTGTAAACACACTTATCGAGCCTATTCCTTTGAATCTCTTATTACCAAATTGGACTTGAAATAAATTGCAAAATTATAACTTGAATAAACAAATGAACATTCGAGCTCTAGATTCAAGTGGCACACTTATGTTACGTATGGAATTTTAGTTCAAGTTTTATTGTCTTCTCGAGTGTTTCTGCCGAAAAATTTTTAATTTTTGGAGGTTGTGTAGTATAAATAAATCTAGTTTATGGAACCTAACTTCGTTTTTATCATTTATATGTTTACTTGCGCATCGCAGTTTTGCGCTTTGCGGCATTCTTCTGGAACGTAAACCCCGCGAACGGCGAGGTCTGCCTGTACTACAATAAAATTTCAGAATAACAACAATCATTAATATGTATAACACTCGTGTTAGATCATTACTTGAATATACATACAATATTTAGCCTCCCATGACTGCCAGTAATGTCGATCTAATTGAAAAAATCAGAAACGTTTTTTGATATATCTTTATGTTGAGAAGAACAATGTATTCATTTACAGGTCAATGTTGGAAGCTTTTAAAATTGAAAACTTAGAGGAAAATAGAAAAACACAGGTGGTGATGTCTATTTATTTATAACCTTAAAAGATTCAAGTTTGAGATATTTTTATACAGATGTGAGTTCATCTTCACCAATTGGTAACACGTATACTTTCCTTGCTACGTCAGTGAAATGAGTGCTGTTAGTATTTTTATATTGTTTCATTGTTACTGTTATTTGTTTGATAGTTTAGATTTATATTTTCATGTAATTACCTACCATTGGTGTTTATATAGTTTCCTTGAAATAAAATTAAAAATAAAAATAATTAATTTCTTCTCCGTTAAAAAGTTCTAATATAATCACCCTCTTTAGGAGAGTATAAATCTGCAGGGAGGGATTTAAAAGAAAAAGTTTCTGTTAAATCGTACAATAATATTTGTATTATAATAACCAAGACATCAACAGAACACCCTTTACGGTACGAGTACTATAAAACAGCAATAACCATAATAGAAGGAAGCTTTCTAGCACATGTCTCAAGTTACTGAACTGTGCAAGTGCAACGCTACCTTTCTGCAAATTTTAGAGTTACTGGCAAAACTAGGAACACCCAGTTTGTGAGACAGGAGGTTTGAGGAAAGTTTGTTCCCCACATTTCGTTCCTCACATTTTGTTCCCGGGATATTTCGTCTCCCCACATCTCGTACCCGGAAACTTCGTTCCTCAATTTGTGTCCGGTTAAAAAAATTAAAGATATTTTAATTTATTTATTTATTATAATAAACTTATAAGAACTATATACAGTTTACAAGAGGCAATAAAATTTTATTTTTTGTTTTACATTAAAATGTTATAGGAATTAAAATTCCCCCTGTAGATAATTTTAAGAATATTCTCAGTTTTTGAAAAACAAGTCGGCCTCGACAGTTACGCAAAAACTATTTTCTCATCCAGTAAACTACCCTCTTTGTTCATGATACGGCAAAATATTACTAAGAAAAGTTGTTCAGAATGAGAAATTACAGCACTATACAAAATATCAGGAAGATACATTAGATTAAACCGTCATTTTTAATAAATACAATTTATTTTCTTCTTATAAGTATAAGTTTATTATAATAAATAAATTAATTAAAATATTTTTTATTTTTCTAACTGTATTCCGATCGCTGCACTCGTTTTTCAACATCCCTGTAATCTAGGAGACAAATTGTAAACTGTTCTCACTATTGAACAAACAAATATTGTACGCAGCTCGTACTGAAAGTGTCTTTACTGGAATTGAACGTTTCCAGGATTTGCCTACGGCTCATCTTGGAAATTTTCTACTTGTCCTGCAGTCTTACTTTCAGTACTTAAATAACTATTATATACGAAATGTTTATATTTTTATTTGTTCCTCACTTGTAAACATCAATTTATCAAGTCACTGTATTAATCAAGAAAGTTTATTTTAACAAGTTACTAACTTGTAAAGTCTTTGCAAGTTAACTGTCAGTTTTACATACGTGCTCATAGATAAATTCTAGCGTGCAAAGCCAGAGTTGTCTTCCTTAGTATGTGTCATATTGATGAATTTAGTTGCTTGTCAGTTTGACATTTTGAATAAGTGGTAAATTTCTAGTTATTTACAAGTGAGGAACAAATAAAATATTCAACCATACACGCAATTAAAGTGTAGTGAATAACAAGTAATATTCTTTGGAAAAACAAAAAAGAGATATTTCTAAATAAAAATTATACATTTCATAGGTAAAGTAAATGACAGAGTTTATAATAACAAAAAAAAACAAATATTTTTAAAGAAAAATAGTGCATTACATTTCATAGCCAAAGTGGATATAGAAATTATAATAATGCAGAAATTACTCGCGAACAGACATGGCTGACTCCTCAACTGACTCGGAGTCAGTATCCATGCCGTCTACGTCGCCCATGTCACTGTCTGATGACTGATGAATTGCTAACGTAACTTGATTCGTCGATCAGCTCGACAGTTTCAGAGCTGGGTCCAGCTTAAAACAACTTCCAACAGTAGGGGTGGGGCAGGGGTGCTCGCATAGACGCATGCATACGCTTTGCTGTTCTGTGAGTAATACGTAATACGAATAGGCAGTAGGTTAAAATGTTACTTTTGTTTATTAAACATTTGTCTAGTCTGTGTTGTAGTTTTCTTGAACTTTAAAGTGCATGTAAAATTAAAATAAGTTGAAATTTTGTCGTTTGCTTACCTGCTGCCAACCATACCTACCAAAACGTGCCGTCAATTACAAAAATGTATAAAAAACAAAACGTTTTTTGTTTTTTTTAGGTTTTTATTTGATTTTAAAAAAACCTGTTTTTTTACATCACTAGTTCCAGTTGGACCTGGTACAAAGGAACAAATATGGGTCAGGATCGATTTCGATCGAATCCAAGTTTCCAGTCCAGATTCGTTTCGAGGATCGAAAAGGTCGCGAATGCCTCAATTTCCGCGAACATTCATTCCTTTGGCGTTGTCTTATTGAATCCAATACAATACAATGTTTTGTGAAGGTTGACGGGGGACGGGGAACAGAAAACGATGATGGTGTTCCTTTTAGAACCTCGACTCATGGCTTGGCCTAAGTTGCATGCTTTTTTATCAGTTTTCAGTGATTTATGGCTTTTGGCGTCTTTGTAGGTGCCCAATTGAGGTTTGAAACATAAAAACATACTGAATTACCGACCGCGTGACCACTGACCAAAACAAAGATACTATGCAATATCAAATATTCGATATCAAGTCAACTACTTTCTTATTATGTTTTTATTAATGATTTGCTGTTTTATTTGTCTTTTCGTCAAGTGCATCATTATTACCCAACTCATTAACCAAAAACGTAGTGAAATTTTGAACATGCTTAATGTAGTAGATGGAAATATTGAGAAATGAGCATTCTGTAGTGGTACATTTTCCTGCAAAGGGGATACAACAGCAAACTTAACCATCGTTCCACTTGCGGAATAGGATTAAAATGAACGAGTTCGCAAAAGTATCGAAACTTTTTATTGATTTCTCAAACTGGATCCAATACTTTTTGACATACGAATGCACGAGGAAATATCCACTTATATATATTTTGAATCGAGGCAAGAGCTCTTCAAATATTTTAAAAAATGTATATGGTATTCCATTTAACGATGTCTGTGCAATTTTAGTATTTTGTGATACTAATTGGTTTTCTGTAGCAACAGATTTTAGTGGATCTAATAAAACACTACAACTTTTGTATTTATAAAGTTTTTTTTATCTCTAATCATAAACCCTATACATGTAATATATCACTTTTTTGAAGCTGCAGTATCTAGATAATATCATATTTGTCAAGTACACAGATTTATTAATACATATCATGCTGTAACCTTCTTTCAGCGAATCTCCAACTAATAGCTAAAGCAGCTGATCACAAAACATTACATAAACGTCACCATCAAATAATCGTATTTTGTTATTTGTTGTTGGTATAATCCAGAGCATAAAATCAGATTTTGTTTTCCAAATTCCACCTATTTTATTATTTTAAAAAAATCTTGTAGTGGTAGAATAGCATCTTCTTCTGTTACTTTGTTGAATATTTTGGCCTTTTGTTTATGTACACGTGTTGTGAAATATGGAAATAAATTTTGTATTCTTCTTTATGCCACTTTATATTTTCTTGTATTGTTTTATGTTATTGTTCTTCTGATTTTCAATTTCAATCTAATCACTTTTTTATCCTGCATAGTTTACGTGCCTTTTTATTTTTTATCAGTTCTTGTTCACTACATCATCCTTTGGATTTTATTTTTTCTTTGTAGGTCTGTCTATTCATTTACTGCGTTGGAAAATGAACTGAAATAATAATTTTAATCATAAGATTATACCTCGTCTTTTTAAAAGCAATTGTAAAAATGTTACTTCAAATAGAATTTAATATACATATTACGTTCAATTTATTAATTACGAATTATCCACCATTATCAATTAAAACAGTAATCTGGTTTTTGCTGCTCCTAAAAGTCCTAAGTGACCAGTGTTTACTATTTTGAAAACTTAATTTAATTAACCATTAAACGGTTAAGTAGTAGTTGATATCAATAGCATAATTATAAACTTTAAAACGCTTTAAAACAATTTCTTTTTTTTTATTAACTCCTATTTTAAACAGAACATCCGGTATATTATTACATTATTGAATTCGACTTAGAATTTTAAAGAAAATTTGTCTTTTCGACTAACCCTGTATTTTGTACGGTTTCTGTAGAATTTGTAATTCTTGAAAGTGTTTGACAAATGCTAAATACTTTAAATTCAAATTTTTGGTTAATTATAAAATTACTGTAAAAGGAAGTTGTATGCATGTATCACACCAGATTTTTATATCTGTAGAAATATTAAATATATTATAGTACAAGCAAACGGCGCCCTACGCACACGTGTGGCGCACATGTGAAATAGGATACGCCGACGGTCACGCTCCCAGCCGAGCACTCAGATAAGAAAACCTAAACAAATATAAACATCTGCGAAGCCGGAAGGTGATATTTCATTTTGTGCCACAGCAGACAGACAGACAAAACACACATTAAGGAAAATTATTTTATAGATATTATATACCAAGGCACAAAAGTGCATCATTTGATCCCGCAAGTGAAGTTTATTGCCAGAGACGAAGTCGAGGCCAATAATCACTCAAGGGACCAAAGGCACTTTGGTACCCAGGTATATGCGCTATTTTTTGCACTCCCGGATCACAAATCCTGAAATAAATTTTGATTTTGCTGGCTTTAAAATTTATACGTTCGATTGTAAATGAGTAACTAAGATAATGTTATAAATAATGTCATTTAATAGGACCAAAGTCCTACTTTTAATCCCTGAGGGATTAAATAAAAATTTATTCCCTCAGGGATTAAAAGTAGGTTGTTTCAACTATTTATCTGCTATTTCAACCCATAGTTAACCTTAAGAAGAATGTGATAAGTAAGTGTTAAAAATAAATTTTATCTACGACATTGTGTAAAATTGCCTTTTAGTTGGCAGTTTTAAGTTTGTAAAACGACTGTTTAATAACATGTTTTCATTAGTTTACGTCGTCAGTAGTAACGTGTTTAACCCTCCGGTTGACGGGCCGGGTCTGTGAGGCCCAGGCAAATATATTTTTTGTTGTATTTTTTAAAATAATTTTTTTAATTTCTTTAGCTTTTTGGTACCTTCCTAACTTTAATAAAGACATATTTTCCTTAATTTGTCTTAATTTTATCATCTGTCGTTTAACAGCCAGAAGGGCTTTGGGCCTGTCAGACCCAACCCGTGTATTCGTGTAAGTTTTTTTCCTATAATTTATTTTTTCGTATTTCGTAAAGGGACTAATTTTGTCCCGTTTTTAGGGATAAAACATTCTTAGGGCCTTCCCCTAGTTTCTAAGTGTTCACGCAGAATCTTTTACATATGGGTAAGTCCCTAAATTTCAATTGTTTATCGTTTCTGCGCGTTTTGCATGTTAGCAAACTTTTATCTCGAGTTTAGGGGATTTACCTTTCTTATTCTAAATAGTTTATCTTCTGGAGGGAAATCCTCGTTCTTTATGAACTTGTTTTGTGGTTCCTGTATTTGTTTGGAACACACACAACCATGCTGCGCCGACTGTGCGGCAAAATTTGATTAACGAAATTTTCCATTCAATATTTTATGTGTCAAATTTATGTACACTCATTTTATATTTTTTTACACTTATTCAGCCATATACTTTACAAATAATTGTATGTGATTGTTATTGTCTTTTCTTTTTTTTCAATTTATAATTTCTTTGAAAATTTGCATTATATGTAACTTTTTTTTAATAAATGGGAACTCCCAAGTTAATGTTTTTTTCACAACTATTTTTACTCGTAGCACTGCAAATAGACCAGGTTAACAAATGCATGCCAGAAACTGGGCCTATTAATGTGTTATTAGGGGAAAAAATAAAACACAGTTTGGGTCTGGAGACCCAACCCGTCGAATGGTGTGATTCTGAATCCACCCGTCAACCGGAGGGTTAAAAGATTTAATTAGGCACGTTGTCAGTAGCAACGTATTTTAAAATTTTTAAAACACTCAAATTACGACCGGTTGGTGGTAATCCTAATTTACATTTAATTTTTTATTTACCTTGTTTTCTAGATTCTATTGTAGATAAAATATTGTACGATACACATTCGTAAAGCATCTTTAGTCACTCGCGGGGCTTAAAATGCTCGCTCACTCGCGTTTTAATTCTACCCCACTCGTGCCTAAAGAGTAGCTTTACGCATTTGTATTGTAAATTACTATTATTTGAAATTGGTATTAAAGTACCTCGAAATCGTCATTAAAATACGAGAAATCGGCATTAAAGTAATTCATTGTTTTACGACTTTTTTGTAAGTGGCGAGGCTACAGATAAACGTCACCGACGTTAACATAACCTACAAATGTTGGTTAAACTGTTGTAATTTCTCGATTTCAAATAAAACATAATGTACTCCTCGGCACTGAAGTTCCTTTTTATCCCTCATGTGGTTTATTTGCCTTGGCCCTAAAGGCCTCGGCAATTAAATCCACATTTGTGATAAAAAGCTAAACTTCAGTGCCTTGGTATACAAACTATCAAGAGATCCAAAAAAAACTGTTCCTCAGCGGGCTGTGGAAATTCAACGTATGAATAATATGTTGGTGACACTGTACGTCAATGTCAAATTCGAGGTTAGCAGGTTAGGATTTGCGTCATTTTGTGTCATAACTGACGGAAAATCTAACCTGATAACCTCGAATTTGACGTTGACGTACAGTGTCACCAACATATTATTCATACGTTGAATTTCCACAGCCCGCTGAGGAACAGTTTTTTTTGGATCTCTTGATACTATTTTACATGCTATTTTTGAAGTATTAACCTTCAAATACTAACGTGTCTGTTGTGGTACATTAGTATTACTAATAGTGATTGGCCGATACTGATATAAATATCGGTGTATCGGCAATATCGGCAAATTTTGCCGATAATCATATCGGCGAAATTTTGCCGATATACTGGGTGCTGACTTGCGCGACGCACCATAGGAATTTGCATAGTAAATTATTTATGTTCAATTATTTGCTCCCCTAATTACTTTAGAATTAAAGTGTAAATATATTTTTTGTAGAGAAAAAAATACTGCATCCATTCATACTGTTGCTAACAATTTTTTATTTTCCGGAACCGAAGGAATCCAAAAAACAAACTAGCATTTTCACAAAAATCAATGATGCCATGGAATTATTGAAACAAGCCAATGCCAATGCAAATGCGTGCGGCGCGACAATATGTGCTGTTTGTTTGTTTGTCATTGATGTTTGACGTTTATAATAATTCATTATTAATTATGTTCGGCTTAATGTCTCTAAGGTACCTAGACCTTGTCCATAACAAAAATGGTTTTACGAGTATGGTGGACGTTCGTTAAGTAAGCTCCTTGTTTATTGTAAGATATCCGTATCGGCAAATTCCAAACAGTACAACCATTAATAGACTGATTCATTTTAAGTTTAAGACTACAGGAAAGTTATTAAATAATTGTAGGTGCAATAATGAGGTTCAGAACTTACACCAAAATGAGAAAAACGACAATACGTTCAATCTTTTGACGGCAGTGACTGTATGATCGCCCCGCACGCATTTGCGTTGGCATTGGCTTGTTTCAATAATTCCATGGCATCACTGATGTTTGTAAAAATGCTAGTTTAATTTTTTGCATTCCTTCGGTTCTGGAAAATGAAAAATTGTTAGCAGCAGTATGAATGGATGCAGTATTTTTTTCTCTACAAAAAATGTATTTACACTTTAGCTCTAAAATAATTAGGGGAGCAAATAATTGAACATAAAGAATTTACATTTGCAAATTCCTATGGTGCGTCGCGCAAGTCAGCACCCGGTATATAGGGCAATGGGAAAATCCAGGTTTCATTTGTCAATAATGTTCACCACAATTACGCTAATTACCAGAAAGAATTTCTCCTATTTATTTATGTACTTTTAATAACAAAAACATTTATTACAGTAACATTGGAATCTGAAAACACCGAAGAAAAGCGATAAACCTTAATTGCATACTATTAAGGTAATGGGTTTCCATGATTCATACGCTGACTAATACTGTTAAATATACAAATTTTTATCATATTTCATAGTTTCTAATATAAAACTATGAAGCCGAATAGGAAAAACAACTTTTTTCGGCATATTCATAAATATACGCCTTAAGGTAGGCAATCCCGCAGAAAAATGCATTTTGCGGAAAATGCTTACGTGCTGGGAAAAAACTGAGGGCATTTCCGAACTCATCGCACCAAAATACATAAGAATCACCCATTATTTTAAAGAAAAAAAATTTGGTCGTAGACCTGTGTAATGTTTCT
>CALNHX010003749.1:0-69084 GCA_940337035.1 Agriotes lineatus | reverse complement strand
ATCGCTTGCCAGAAGTCTTTGTCTTTGTCGTAAAATATGTTCTATTGAAGACCTCACCACTTGAAGCGTAGTTATCTGTAATTAAGTAAATAAACTATTTTAAATACGAGACATACCCCAAAAATATCTATTAAACCGTAATAATGATGCTGTAAATTTAGATTAATACGCCTGAAATGTTTATATGTTTTCTGAATTTCTTACTTGGATGAAAAAATATTTTTAGGAGACAAATATAGTCAAAACAAACGACATATTGTCGTGAAATATAGTTTAATAAAAAATATTGATATGAAATTTTTAAACAAGACGTTTCGCCATTTTTGATGGCTTCATCAGCAATATTATGAAGTGTAACTAATTAATATTTAATACATTATGATTAATATGGTTTATTTTCACGACATTTTTCAAAGTATGTTGGTTAATTAATAAAACACAGTCATTAAGTGCAATCCATATAATTTTTACTTTCTCGCATACGGTAGTATAGAGAAAGTATTGTAATCGTCAAAAAAATCGACTTCGAGATTTTGACGAATCTTGACGTTTTAGACCTCCTAGAGTCCGAAAAAACCATTTTTCGAATTATGTCTGTGTGTGTGTATGTGTGTGCGTGTGTGCGTGTGTGTGTGTGTGTGTGAACACGATAACTTAAAAACGAAATAAGCTAGACCCTTTAAATTATGTACATAGTCATTATTTAAAATTTGTAAATTCTTGTCAAATTTTGAGCGAAATCGGTTAACCGGAAGTGGCACTTTACCTAAACAGGTAGCGGTACCTATTCAAGTAAAGTACCAGTTTGCTTCGAGATATTTCAACAAAATTTTGTACATACATTTCTTATGTAGAAAAACTACCAGATATTACATTTCAGCATGATCGGTTAACCGAAAGTGGCATTTTACCTAAACAGGTAGCGGTATCCATTCAAGTAAAGTACCAGTTTGCTTCAAGGTATTTGCACGAAATTTTGCACATACATTTATTATTGAGAAAAACTCCCAGATATAAAATTTCAGTATGATAGGTTAACCTAAAGCGGCACTTTACCTAAACAGGTAGTGGTTACCTGAAAATGTAATTTTATCGCTGTATGTATATACATTGCAATAAACTTTTCAAATTTGCTAGAAAACAAGGCGAATGCGAGAAAGTCTAGGGGAGCACACTCCCGATTTTTAATTAATAGCAAGACACGCAATACGAGCTCTTAAGCAGGCAAAGTTCAAATTTGAACTGGAGTTACATCCGCTGTGGAGATGGAGATGTTACAATCGCTATGCAGGTGCGGCGAGTGCAAACCATGTGCAAACCACGCGGGATAAAAAAAAATTATTTACGACAGTGTGTAAAATTGCCTTTAGTTGGCAGTTTTAAGTTTGTAAAACGACTGTTTAATAACATGTTTTCCTTAGTTTACGTCGTCAGTAGTAATGTGTTTAAAAGATTTCATTAGGCACGTTGTCAGTAGCAATGTGTTTTAAAATTTTTTAAACGAAAAATTACGACCGGTTGCTGATAATCCTAATTTAAATTTTTTTTATATTTACCGTGTTTTCTAGATTCTGTCGTAAATAAAATATTGTACGATAGACATGCGTAAAGCATCATTAGTCACTCGCGGGGCTGAAAACGCTCGCTCAGTCGCGTTTTAACTCTACCCCACTCGTGCCTAAAGAGTAGCTTTACGCACGTGTATCGTAAATTACTATTAATTTGCTAATTGATCTAATTCGGGCGGGGAAGTTCTGAGTAAAGCCTTTTACAGATTTTTTAATTGTGTAATAATGTTTAGCATGACTTTATATTTAATATTTTTGTGTTACAGCTGTTTTGGTATATAATTTAGTGCAAAATTTGGATATAATATCAGCTATTTAGTATTATTTTAATTAAGCTACTTGGAGATTCTATATGAAAAATAAATTTCAATCTGTCTCTGTATTTTCAAGAACATGTTAAAATTTTATTTAAAAAGTAACGTTTTGCTGGTTATACCAGCTTCATCAGACAAAAACAATTTTAAAATACAAAATAAGCCTTTTTTTAAATGGAATAATCTGTAGACTCATTAAAACATTTTTGTGTCATTATTGATAAGGTTTTGTCACGTTTTCATTTTTTAAAACTTTTTTATCCCAATCTTCAAATTATTTTGCCATTGTTGTATTTGTCGAAATGTTTTTTTTTTGTAATTTTGCGATCTGTTTTAATCTTCTTTATAAATGCTGTTAGGTTATACGAATTATTACTAAAAATAAGCTTTATGGACAATGCTACCAATTCGTATAACCTAACAGCATTTATAAAGAAGATTAAAACAGATCCCAAAATCAGGACTAACCAGGAACACCTGAAGACGGGAGTAGAACAAAACTCCCGAAACGTTGTGTGATTTACACCCTAGACAGTAGAAAAAGTCCGAAAAACACATCATAATAGACCACTGCCAAAAAATGATATTCAGAGAACAATTTCCTGTCCCATTTTTCTATGACTTCGATGGTACAGCTGATTGCAAATAAAACTGGGACAGCTAATATGTAATATTGTAATATGAAGTACAATAACATATTAAATACTATTAATTATGTTTCTTTTCTTATGCTTCTATCTTTAATAATATTTTATGTATTCACCTACGGAAATATAAGTTAGAGAAAGTTTCACACGTTATTAAAAACGCAAAAAGTAGTCTCAAGACTTGTCCCACTTTAATTTGCAATCAGCTGTACGTATAATCATAATACAAAAATTAATAAATTATAACAAATGTTCAAACAAGCACCATTAACTACTAAACAATGACCCAACCTGTCGTAAAATTGCCGTCTAACATTTGCTAACTGATATTGTGATATTTTATCGCATTGGGCTTGAATACTATTTTTTAGCTCTTCAATAGTTTGAAAGGTCCTTCCAGAGTAAATTTGCGATTTTAAATGTCCCCTAAGAAAAAAATCGTTGGGTGAAAGATCGGGGGTCCTAGCAGGCCAGTTAATTAAATAATTTGGACCAATCAGCTTATTGAAAAATTTTAGTTTACAAAGTCGCGCCCTTCACGAGTGTTTTATGCGGGGCACCCATCCATCTGAAGCCAAATCTCTTGATCGTCTCTAGCAACTTCGGTCACCGCCGGCGCAGAAGCCATATCTTCTTCTAACAACTACAAACAGCGCTCTCTTGTGAGGTTTTCACTTAAGAAAAATGGTCCTATAATGTGATGACCTAGTATTCCCGCCCAAATATTAACTTTTTGGCGATATTGGGTCATGGTTTGTAAAATGTTGCGTGGATTTGCAATTTTGCACATTTGGTTCATTGCGCAGTGTGAATGTGCATTCATTCGTAAACAAAACGTTATTAAAAAACTTTCTGTTTTCGTTACATTTTTCCATAATTTGGAAGCAAAATGCACTTCTCTTCTCTATATCACGTTCAAGCTACTCTTGATGACACTGATATTTGTAAGAGCGAAACTTGTGTTTTTTCAAAATTTGCAGGACTCGGCTGTGATGCAAGCCAATATCTTGCGCTATTTTCCTCAAACTTACACTGGGATTTGTAGCTACTGTTGCCAAAACATTCAAGGTGTTGTCATTTTCCTCATGTTGCCGCACGTTTTCAGCGTAATTGTTACATTTACAATTTACAATTATTTAATACTGTGCCTGTAGTTTCAAATTTACGTATCAATCTATCAGTCGTTGAACTACTTGGAATTTGCCGATTCGGATATTTTACGCTAAACAAGGCACTTACTTGACGAGCACTACTTCCAGCATAAAACCATATTATCATTTCTACTATTTTCAGTTGAATACATTTTAACGGGAAGAATATTTAATGATCTACACTTCTCCAATAAATTAACGCACCAAAAAAAAAGTAGCCAAAAGTTTAAAGTTAATTATTGTCGAAACCACTTATCCGATTTGGACGATTTTTTTTTAATGACTCGTCGTCTCTTTCAGAAAGTTAGTGTACTACTCTATTCGCATAGAAACTTATTTTTTTATAAATACCGGGTGTAACAATTATAACGTATTTTTTCCATAAAATTTTTAATACCCTGTGGGGTTCAACAGCTACAATATCAAGTTATAATTCATAGCAAACTCTAGCGTTATCTTTTTATAACATTTTGTTTTTTGATTTACTCTTTTATCTTAGCTACTGCAAAAGGAACACAATTTTATAGCATAACATGTGTTAATGGAGACCTAATTTAACAACAACAAAAAAAGAAACAAAATGTAAAGAAAAAAGGTAAACGAAAGTCTCAGTAGCGAGTATTTTCGCCTCTGGCCAGAATAACTTCTAACCTTCCTCAAACAGAACTAATGCTTGAGCACATTCTTCGCGAATAAGATTTCGTGTTTCACGTTGCATACTGAGAAAATTAAAGATTTTGCAAAAAAAAAACGTTAAGGACTAACACCGAAAACACACTTCTATCAACTACTGCTTTTTGACAGTTGTATTTATCTGATGACAATTACTGTTTCTTTCTGTTTCTCCATAGCCTGCTACTTTAGTGAATTTAATGCAAATTAAAGTCAATAAAAACATGTTATGCTATAAAATTGTGTTTCTCTTGCAGTAGCTAAGATAAAAGAGTGAATCAAAAAACAAAATGTTATAAAAGGATAAGGGTAGAGTTTGCTATGAATTATAACTTGATATTGTAGCTGTTGAACTCCACAGGGTGTTATACATTTTATGGAAAAAATACGTTATAATTGTTACACCCGGTATTTATAAAAAAATCAGTTTCTATGAGAATAGAGTAGTACACTAACTTTCTGAAAGAGACGACGTGTCATTCAAAAAAAAAATCGTCCAAATCGGATAAGTGGTTTCGACAATAATTAACTTTAAACTTTTGGCTACCTTTTTTTGGTGCGTTAATTTATTGGAGAAGTGTATTATAAACGTCAAACAGCAATGACAAAAGTAAATGTGCATGTTGTTTGCTTACATATTTCCAAGGCACCACTGATTTTTTCAAAAATAGCATTTTCTATTTCTTTAATTTATAGTGTTCCAGAAATTGGAAAATTATAAACATTAATATGTACAGATGTAGAATTTTTTTCTTTATAAAAAACCTATTTACACTTTAATTTAAAAAAATAGTAGGGCCAATAATCAAACATTAAAGATTTACCATTGGAATCCCTATGCTGCGTCGCGCAAGTCACCTCTCTGTATAATGTGCATGCAAAATTTTGTCTTCCTCCGACAAATAGCTTTTGAGTTATACCGTTAACAGACAGACATGCAGACACACAGACAGACGGAATTGTGAAAACCTGTGTTTCGTCATCTTGAGACCCTGAAACGTGAAGATCTGAAGAAATCTCGAAATGAGATTTTCTCGCGATTACAATACTTTCTTCGTCTCTTAGACGAGGGAAGTAACAAAAAAAAACTTGAAATAATTTATTTTGGAATACATGTTTAGTATTCTTCTACGTTTTGCTATAGAACAATGCCCACATATTGTATGTAAACAAATACATAACATGCGTTAGAACAAAACACCAGCATACGTTTGATAAACGGATTTCTATTTTTAAATATTTTTTGATCAAGGATATCTTTGAAATGAATTATTTTAGGACATACATCTATTAGAGTTTTTCTATTATTTTTTGATGCAGAATAACGCCCGTTTATTTGTTCCGTGAAATTTAAAAAAAACACCCTGTATATTTAAAAAATTACGATTGTCGAGAATTGAAGTATATGTTAGTTCCCGGTAAGCAAGGAAGCCATAGTCAAAAGTATTCGAAACCTAATCAAGTTTTGAAGCACTTTTACTCCGCCGGCGTAAAAGTAACCACAAATATGCCTAGACATAAAAGTAACGCATTTACGTTGTCTGTCAAGTCACATAAGTTATCACTTTTATGACACTTGAAATTAAAACTATTTATGACTTTGGCACATTATTGATTGATTTTTAAAAACATCTTCACAGAATTGTTTTTAACTCTGTTTAAATAAGGAATTACGTGTGACAATTTAAAAAAAAAATTAAAGGTTGAAACTGCAACTTAACAAAACGAAAGCATAGCCTTTCCTTATCCAGAAACATTTATAATTCTGTATATGTATCTCAAATTCATAAAAGCCTTGTGTTACATAAATTCTACGTTTTCTTAAATACGATCTACTTATTTATTTATTTACCTGATACTCGTTCTTTGAGATTAGGTTCATGCTAGATAGAAGTCTAGAGCCATATAATTACCGAAGATTTGAGTTAGCTTGGGCAATGAACCTACCTAAAGTTCTATGTACAGTAGATGGTATTGCTTTTTAAATATTTTTTAAGAAAAAAATTACTTTGAGGACAAATTAACAGACTTAAAAAGTACATACATTACTTGGTTTCGTCTCTGTAAGTATGATGTGCTTCATTCCAATAAAATTATTCACTAATTATAAACAAGATGTCCGCTACTTAAAGAATTTTCACCTTAAAATTGGTTTTTACGTTAACTATTTTATAACAGACATGTTTCATTAGCATATGTCAAGTTCGATTTTGATATCACAGAAATGTTCTTACACATATGCATAATAGCCGAAACCCCTGAAACATTTCTTCTAATCAGCAATATCGCATACACAGCTAAACAACTAGATATTATAATCGTTACTCCAGCAGGTACACATAATTACGGCAGTGGTCCACTGATTGCTTAATCTTATTTCTGCTTCTTTCAAATGTACATTTGTCCATTCTATTGCCATCGCGTGGGATTAGAATGAATGGCTTGTAATGTGCTTAAATATACGTGTAACAGAAAAACGCTTGTACTTATGCCTCTGCTTAAATTGTTAACGATATTATTCTCACAGTCAGTGACGAGAAACATCTGGAAAAATGCTGGAAGAACTATACAAAGCATCAAACATAGTTGGGTTACATGAGTTTTAAAAAAACATGAGTTCAAGAAACATTGTAGCCGCTATAGACAACCAAATATTGGAAAGAATTCACGAATACGTCCATTTAAGGAAAAGATTAAAATAGGGGAAAAATTTAGCAACGAAAAACCGAAGGCGAATCGGACTATGTTGGAGTACCTTTGGAAAGCTAATCAATATTTTTAAGAAGAGTATGCAAGGCATGTGTGTTTTCTAAATGACTTACACTGTGGAAACCGCTCCAACTGCTGCAACGAAATGGGAATGGGCGAGTCACATAGCCAGACAAGACGTAAACCTACGGATCAACAACATCATAATTTTATACTGGACCGAGGACAAACTGCTAATATGTAGTAAACCCCCATTATTGGGTGGCACGAAGTCATTCGAAAGCTTGTAGAGACCAGAAATAGAGTGAAAAATATGGAACAGATCTACATCCAGGAGTGGGTAGTGACAGGTTGAAGAAACAGAAGAAGAGTGCTTATGGATTTTTTTACCTTTTGCATCATCAAAATGATTCATGTAATATTGAAACTATAGGGTTCACTATAAATCTAGTTTTTCAAGACTTCTCTATTGAGTCACATAAATAATTCAGAGATTATTTCAGAACTAGCTGAAACCCGCGGCATATGCCGCATTTAAAATGTACGACAAATGTAATAACTTTTGTTGCACTAAAGAAAGTTTTAAAAGCACGCTAGAGATTGGTAGTAAGGAAAAGTTCCAAAAAATATATTTTCAAATGGAAAGTTTCTGGAAAGGAAATGCTCGCCTCTGGAAGGCGTCCTAATTAATACGACGTTGTTGGAACGCAGGAAAAAAAAATCAGGAAAGAATTAATACTCTTATGAGATTATAAGTGAGAATTATTTGTGCCACCGAAATAATTTTCAGCTGCTTGCAATCAGTGTTTCTTTTCGGGTTTAAGCCGTTGAGCGTCATAAAAATATAAATGCGGTAACTCAAGTCTCCAGTTACGCCGTTACTGTTATTGTTAAATAACTCGATTAATTATTATTTCTTTGTCATTTTAAACTGAAATTATTATTATTATCTCTATAATAGCAACCATAAGTAACTGTTTATAATGTTTATATGCTAGCGAGTTGTTCTTAAATCGCTAGTGAATTAATAGTAAAGTACATTTTTTTTCTATAATAATTTTCAAGGTCAACTCTAGGGGAAAAGTTGCATTCCTGCAGGGTCCCTAGCTTTAATAATGTTGGTATATAGATTTTCAGTTCTTTTCTTCCATTAAAAAAATGATTGTCATTTTGATAGATATGTCATAATAGTGGGTAAAACGAACAGCATAGTAAAATATTGCAAATCCTTTATCTAAAAGACGTGTCTGTCTGGGACGCTGTTTCAGCAGCCAAACCGTAAGAGATAGAGAAAAAAGTTATTAAAGTTATATGTTTGGAATGGTCATGTCAGGTCAGGAACCGAATTTCAGTCACGTGACACTTCCGGTTTTCGAGAAATCACGTGATTTCCGTCTGTCTGGGACGCTGTTTCAGCAGCCAAACCGTAAGAGATAGAGAACAAAGTTATTAAAGTTATATGTTTGGAATGGTCATGTCAGGTCAGGAACCGAATTTCAGTCACGTGACACTTCCGGTTTTCGAGAAATCACGTGATTTCCGTCCGTCCGGGACGGTCTTTTTTGTTTTATTAAATGAGACATTTGTCTCACTGGACTGCTAGTTTATTAATTATTAAACTTACAATATTTGAAAATAAACATAATGAACGTTTGCAAAATTAAAGAAATTTGTCAAGAGTTCAAATTAAGAAACTTTGACATTCAAAATTGACACATAACCATAATTTTAAAAAAGTGCTACCAACACGTGGTATAAAAATTTCCTAGCGTTTTAATCACATATCTACCAACATTGTAACACTTTGACAGTTATTATAGAAAAAAAAACGTACTTTAGATTGTTCTACAAGTTAAGAAAAGGGAGAGTTTTACAGCGAATGTAAAAGTTTTACGTGAGCATGGACGAATCACTTTTCCAATGTGTTGAACATGCAATTTTTCCGTGTAGTTGACAAAAATATCTTTTTCAATAATTTTGGTCAAAGTATGGAAGCGCAATTTTTACTGTACTGTAAAAATGAACTAAATGAATTAATAACAGATTCATCCATTTTCAAGTAAGCTTTATTCTATAATGTATAATGGTTAAGTTGCACAGAGTTCGGCAACGAAGCAGGGGTGGAAGATATTTCTAAAACTATTAGAGTTACATGAATATTGTGTATATAAAAGTTGTAGGTACGAAAGTGGTGCACATTACTAAAATATTTTTGATTATACAGCGTGTCGCAAAAAAGTATGGCGAATCAAACTTACTTTCTTTAAATAGAATGCCCTATATTTGGGTAGCTTAAAAGTTTTGTATTGAAATACTCATCATTTTCATATAAAGTTGTATGGGTCTAACGTCAACTGTTTTGGAGATATTAACGATTTTATGCAAAAAAATGCTAAACTTCAGGCGACTGCTGTAAGCGACAGAAAACAATTGAATGAAGGAAAACGTTACCAAAAAATTATGATTTTTGTCAACTATCTTTCAAGTGTAAAATGGTGGATCTGGGTATTAATTTTATATAGGGTGCTCAATATTTGCAAATTTAATCATTTCGATTTTTTTCAAATGTATATTTTTGTATTTTTGAAGAGCCCCTTTAATGAGCTTTCTTTTGATATGTTACTTCTTACTTCTAAGTTCAACTGTTTTTCAGATATGTGTATTTGAACATAAAAACAATTTAAACGCCTTAAGATGCTTTATTTCAAGGGATAAAAAACAAACGCCCTTAAAATAGTGATTTAAACGCATGATCTCTCTAAAAATAAAAGCACAAAATCAGGTTTAGAAAATATAAATTCAGTCAGTGTTGATGCAGGAAATTATAAACACGAAAAAACGAT
This sequence comes from Agriotes lineatus, assembly GCA_940337035.1. NCBI lineage: Eukaryota > Metazoa > Arthropoda > Insecta > Coleoptera > Elateridae > Agriotes > Agriotes lineatus. The sequence continues at coordinate 59,180 of CALNHX010003749.1, read as the reverse complement.
AAATGCAGGAATATTTTATCCCTTGAAATAAAGCATCTTAAGGGGTTTAAATTGTTTTTTATGTTTAAACTCGCATATCTGAAAAACAGTTAGAACTTAAGAGGTCTGAAGTAACATATCAAAAGAAAGTTCATTAAAAGAGCTCTTCAGAAATACAAAAATATACAGGGCGTTCCATTTGAAAAAAAAATCGAAATTAAATTTGTATAACATTAATACCCAGATCCACCATTTTACACTTGAAAGATAGTTTACAAAAATCCTAATTTTTTGGTAACGTTTTCCTTCATTCAATTGTTTTCTGTCGCTTACAGCAGTCGCCTGAAGTTCAGCATTTTTTTGCATAAAATCGTTAATATCTCCAAAACAGTTGACGTTAGACCCATACAACTTGATATGAAAATGAAGAGTATTTCAATACAAAACTTTTAAGCTACCTACATATACGGCATTCTATTTAAAAAAAAATAAGTTGATCCGCCACACTTTTTTGAGACACTCTGTATAATCAAAACTATTTTAGTAATGTGCACCACCTTAGTACCTACAACTTTTATATACTCAATATTTATGCAACTCTCATAGTTTTAGAAATATCTTCCACCCCCGCTTCGTTGCCGGACCCTGTACAAATTAACCATTGTACCGTTGCGGCCAACTCAAAGTGCACGGACTTTCAGCTCTTAACATACAATATACTATTTCATTACTCTAAATCAAAATTATGCTGTAATACGGATTGGGCCATAATTATAACGGGTGTTCATAAACAGTCGTCATCCCAGTAGGTTTCGACTTCAGAAACGTATGTCTATTAAAATTGAGAATAAATGCGCTATGACAGTACTCAATGACGTTTCATTGTGTTGCACGAATTAATCAAAGATATAACATTTTGTTTTTCAAAGCAACTGGGATGACGACTGTTTATGAACACCCGATATATAACAGCAATGAGATAACATGAACAACAAAATAGAATGCTTGAGTAAGAGATGACCATACAAAAAAAAATTATTTTAGTAGGCATGTGTGGTTGACATCTGTCATAATTAAATGTGCGTCAGGCCTACTCCAATATTTGCTATTATGTTTATCTCTTTCTTACTCAAGCAATACGTGTTATTTTCTTGTGTTATCTTATTGCTGTTACAGTGAAATTCCCCTTCGCGGATACACGGTCACCTCCCTTGGACAGACAGTTTCTCATGGTCCCGACCGACTCTCATATAATTTGCATTGTGTTAACTCCCTCTTGGACGGACATTCTCTTGAACGGACGCGGACACAAGAAAATGTTCTCTTAAACGGACAAAAAACAAAATAAAAAATAAACGCCTGGTCTCATTTCTCAATCGCGCCGCGCGCCAACTTCGCTGCCTGCCTTCACTGAGGGACTTTCCCGAGTTAACCGGGGATTCACCGACTTCAATCTTTCGGTACACGCGGGGATTCAGTATTAGTCTGACGTCTATGCGGAAAAGACACAGTGGGCGACACATTCATTGTAGAAATGGCGCCAAATATAAAAATTCTCACGCTTAAACAAAAAATTGAGATTGTTGAAGTTCACAATAGGGAAAAGTTAAGTGTAAGGAACTTATCCAAGCGTTTTGATATCGGAAAAACAAACTGCTGATATAAAACATAGAGAAAGTATTTTGTATGTAGTAATATTTTGTAAGGTAACAAATCCTTATTTTTTCCTTAAGTTTTAAGTTTTTTGTTTATTTTAAAAACATTTACATACATATACGTTTTAAATGTCCCAATTTCTTTAATTACAATTTTCATTAAAAAACAGATTTTGTTTCGTATTTCTTTTAGGCGGACACCCCTCTTGAACGGACACTTTCAGTCGATCTATATAATAATAAACACAGAAAGGAACATTAACACATAAAATAACTTTTCATATCAAAACTTGTACATTCAATTCAGCAATTTTTGTCTGAATTATGTTAGACTCATACGTTGTATCGCGTTCTATTTTTTTTTGTTTTAATTCTAGCATATATATTTCTTGCGTGGCTTTTCTCTTCAGCGATGCTTCTTCGCTTTCCTGTTGCTCTTCTTTTCTTCTTTGTTCCAAAGCCAACTTATATTTGAAGCTAGAATTTTTTACATAGGATCTCATTTTGTCACTAATGACAACATTTAAAACATCACCCTTGCTGTGTACAGCATCATAAACAATACGCTGACAAGTAAGAGATTCCTCTTTTAAATTTTCTACTAATAAATATTTATTAATGGAAAATCCAGCCTCTACATTAGCATTTCCATGGGACATAATCAAAATGAATTTAACAATGTTCCATAAATTTTCGAATTCATTTCCCACAAGCAAACGATGATGAAAGCAATCCAGTCTCTCAGCCTCTTTATACAAAGCGATTTCAGAAATCTTAGTTTTAATAAATGTCGCATATTCAATTTTTGATCGTTCTGCTGTAGTCGCTGTAATAAACTCATGATCATGTAATATTTCTAGTAATTTATCAAATTTTTCCATTAACCATGATACAGAATTAGTATTAATTGTTTTTGGATTAAGTGAAGTAACTGCATGTACCAAAAGATACTTTATACATCTTTCTGTTATTTTTTTTTACAGTTGCCTTCACAAAATGCTGGCAATCTTTTAAAATAATAATTTGTCTTTTTAATTTAATTTTTTGTTCTTTAAATACCTTCTTGTTTCAAATCCCACATCAACATCCTTCACGTTTTTCAGATTAGAAGCATTTTCCAAATTAATTTGTAGGATTTGCTGTATATTTAAATCTGATGTATCAACTTTTACAATTCGACACAATAAATTTCGGATTAATGCTTCCATATCGTCTTTTAAAAAAGATAACATTGGATTAGAAGTTTGATACTTCTTTAAAAATGGGTCTAATATAGAAGCAATCAAAGCAAAGAAAGCTAATTTTGGTTTTATAAATGAATCTTTACAACCTGACTTAACATTTGTTACTGAAATATTTACTGGCATTTTAGTTTTAGAGTGTTCTATGTAAGTTTTTATGTGATCTAGAATTTCAATAGCTCTAGTTGCTGCAGAATGATTCTCAACCCATCATGTTACACAAAATTTCTTGGGAAAATGGTGGGATTCGGTCACGTTTTGAAAATTTGCCCTTCGCTTGGGAGAATCCTTAAATAGATAATAAATTCCTCTAAGGAATTCATTCATTTTCCAGCCAGCAGATTTGTGCCCAGTTTGCAATGCTCCATGTACTATATGAAGCCCACAAGAACCAATATCAAGTATCTTTTTTGTTGTTGACTTCATCCGATGTTCTTTTAATAAAGAAAAAAACTTCCAATCAACATTAGGGCCGCCCATGGAAATCTACAAGAATATTATTATTAGATAACTTGTTTAATGTAACTAAATTATTTATAAAACTTATTACCTGTAAAATCCTATTTAAATGAAGGGATTGAACTTCCTCTAAAAAATATTTTAAATGTTGTATAATGGAAGACTTGATACTATTAATTTAATGAAACGGCAGTTGGCCGTATCTGAACATTTGCGTCCACGAAAACAGACAGTAAAGGCGTTATCTAACAAAACAAAAAAAGAAGGCGGCTTCTACACGCAGATACTGCTTTTCACTTTTGCATTTTGCATATGACGCCTTCTTGTGCTTTATCAGTAACAAAATTTCTGTAAATACCGCCTTTTTTCATCTGAAAATCATAGTTACAGTGCAGATATCGATTTGTTACTTACCTAAAATGATTGGAATTTTGTACCAATTCCAACGATACCAATAACTCAATTTCAATTTTTTTGTAGATACCGCCTTCTTGCTTATGACGGCAGTATTGAGCTATACACATTTCAAACTAAATTAATCTTAATAGTAATTTACGTTACGAGACCGGAAAGCAGTGTTTTGCAGGTCGAACCAAGTAGATTCCAGACTTGCTGAGCTCACGGTTTTCTGTATTTCTTAGGTAATCTTCAAAATGTCGCTATAATAAAGGAAACAAATTGTTATACTTCGTGTAACTCATCTTTGATCGGCATACCTGAAAATCAGCGCGTATGCAAGTTTATTACAGACATCGGGGTACAACGCCAACTCTTTTTACTGCAACGTTTCCCTCGTATAATTCTTCGTTGATCGGCATACCTGAAAATCAGCCCGTATGCAGGGTACAACGTCAACTATGTGGTATATTTGCAGCGCAATCAAAGCGATGCACAACAATTTGCAAAAGTTTCGTAGTCAAAATAATGTATAGGTTATGTGTACACATCAGAGTCAAAGACACATTTAATATGCTCAAAAAGTACGGCTTCAATATTTCCTTGCTTCGGCCGTTGGTTGCATTCAGTAACTCTCATTATTACTAACCAAAATTCACTTGCCTTTGAAGCTGTGTCAACAGTTTTGAAAAAACACAGGTAATATGCATAATAAATAATTGTCTTCTGTGATAATATCGCTATTAAAAGTTAAGGGAAGTTTGTTTACAAAAACCCGAAAATAGAAATAAACGAATGCAACCGTGGTACTTTTAGTTGTGTAAACACGGCTTTTAGTCTTCTGCATTATTATAAGTGATTCTTGCTTCATTCAGAATTTTTTTCCAGACATTTCAAACACATTTTTGGAGTTGGACGTCGTCATACACTACCATACTGAAGCCTAACAGGATTATTTATGAAAATAATTATGTAAGGATGGCAAGAGAAGAGAAACAGTATACTCAGCGAGCAGCAGCAATTAAAACAACGAATAGTGCTGAATCGATTTCAGCGGAACCTGCTAAACCAGCAGGGCTAAAATAAAGTTGCCATTTCTTAATTAAGCCGTAAGCCTCATCTGTAATTCGTGGAGCATCGTTCAAGTTTCTAGGATTACCGGTTCTGCAGCGGCGTAACACTTTTTGGCACACTTAGAGACCCACTACCAGGATCAGCGGGATCGGCCATGAATTAACCATAAAGCGTAATTACTCACCGGCATCGGATCAGCAGTGCATTAAGGGATTTTGATTTTTTGCTAATTGCTACTAGAAGGGATTAGGCCCTGTTTTTCTACTCGCTGTAAACACGGGCTTAATTAACCGCGGATTTGCATCTCGGTCTTACCATTTAAACCTTTTAGCATCGCTCAGGTGCCCGGTGGTAAGCCTAGGCCGGGAGTCGCACAAATGAATAAATTTTCATCGCAGTCGCTGATTAATATGCAGACAGGTACGTGTGCGGCCGCGACTGAAGATGATGCTGAAGCTGGGTTGCCGGACCCCGAGGAAATTATTCATCTGCAACTTCTTAGAATCCGCACACGACTGTCCTAGTACTCGACCGACATATTCTTACTCCCTTCTGTTTATAAATTGCTCTCGACTATCTTAGTGTATTTGCACTCAAACGCAGAACTCCACGCCAGTTTTACCCGACAAGCGTTATGAATAATTTGAAGCACTGGAAATTCCGTGTCACAGTTACATTTTAGATGAGGTAAAAGTTAAAAGATAAAAATGAGGCAAAGCGCTAATGGAGTTCTTTGAAAGATTCTTGTGGTTATTTGCAATATACCTATTATCTACTCAGTGGCGTAGCTATAGCAGGGCAAACCGGGGCACTGCCCCGGGGCCCCGGATTAATTAGGGGCCCCGGCCGAAGGCCGGGTGCGGGTATAGAGCTGAGCCATAAGCCATAACTAAAATTAAAATACTCAATAAACGAACAACAAACTATAAAATTTATTCAGTAAGAAGTGGATTATTATATTATAGAATTGCTTTTTTTCCGTAGCGTCACGTTGGCGTTCACCATCCAATATCCGCTTTTATAAGTTAACCGGTTTAACGTCTTTGATACTTACCATTTTCCAAAATATTTATTATTTTTTTGGTTCAAGTACCAAAAGATGGGCTCTCCTAGCATCTTTTACCACCGAGTCGGAATTAACTCTCAAAAATTTAAACCCAACCAATTGGTCAGGGAGAATTGCATCTATCACTGCAGTTAAGCTTCGTTTTGTGGATATTATTATGTCTTTAACGGAGATAGAATTGCAATCTCAGAAAAAAGGTGAAAGAGATGAAGCGTCTGCAATTAAGAAACAAATGATTTCGTTTGAATTTGTTACAATAATTTTGTATAAAATTCTAACACAAGTTAATATGGCCTCAAAAATTTTGCAAAAGAAAAACATTGATTTAAATGAATCTGTAAAATTTTTGGAGCAAGTTCAAAAGAGAGTAGCAACCTTAGGGCATGTTATGAAGAACTAAAAGTTAGGGCTATGGAACTGGCCAATAAGTGGAGTACAACACAGATTTCATACAAAAACACCAACTAAATTAAACTGCATTTTGATGAACTCTCTAGTGATTATAGATTTAGTAATCGTAAAATTTTATTTAGAGTTCACGTTCTTAATGTGGTAATTGTGTATCGATACAAATTGATTTGAAAGTATGAAAAAGTTAATAATCTATTTGATGTACTTGTTCCAAAAATTGTATTAAGTTGTGAAGAAACTGAAATTATTAGTAAATGTAGATGTATTTCTTACAAATATTCTGAAATATTTGATGTGAATAAACTTACAGCTCAATACATTAATTTAATAAATACTGTTAAGGGTGACTGAAGAGATGACTTAGCAGTTATAGATTATTTTGATCTAATCTTAAACAACTATGGCGTACTTGAAACCGACTTAACTGAAGTTTATTTATTGTTCCTCTTATTTTTCACGTTGCATGACAGAACTGCTAATGTTGACAGGTCTTTCAGCAAGCTGAAAATTATTAAAGATTACCTCAGATCTACTACATGCCAAGATCGATTAAGTGGTCTTACTGTATTGTCTATAGAAAATGAACATGCTGTAAAACTCGATCTAAATGAAATAATAAGTGAATATGCTAACAGCAAAGGCAGAAAACGAGACTTTTGAATTCTTTTTCTTATATTATGATATATGTACCAAATATTATTTTTTACAATGTACTATAGTTCTGCGAAATATTTCTGTTTAATGTTTAACAAACCAAAAATCGTACTAATTAGTAGAGGATTCTTCTGCAGTATTGTGTCTCAGAATATTAAGTTTTATATTTTAATTATTGTAACTAGCAATTATTTGTTTAAGTAGCTAGTAGGTTTAAACTGTTTTTTGTTTTCTTAAATATTTGATATGAAAAATAATATTTTTCCTTTCTACACATTTTATTTTTCGAGTGACGTTAGGGGGGGGGGTGTATTTCTTTTTGCCCCGGGGCCCCATGACTTCTAGCTACGCCACTGTATCTACTGCACTCTGACTTCTAGCTTCTCGCTGCACTTAAAAATAAATAAAAGAACTGAGTAAATTAACAAACTAATTTATATTCAAACCCGTACGGATACAAAATAGTTATTTAGGCACCTAACGTTTTCGGGAAGGTAATTTTCCCAAATAAGCACTTTTTTGCAGCATCACCGAAGGAAGTGCTGCAGGTAGTACGAATTCGGGAAAATGCTTCCCGAAAAAGTTAGGTGCAGAGTTTTTTTGTAATGAATAATTGAAAATATTTTTTTTAAATATTATTTAGTGTTTTACTATTTTACTGAGTTCACAACACAACGCGCGTAGCGGCATTTATTTGTTCCTATGGCTGTTAAGTAAACAAAAATTGAAAAATTAAAAAATTTTCTTCTGCATTTTTATTTAAAAAATTCTACAATTACACATCAAAGCATTGAATTAATTCTAGGAGCAAAAATTAAGAATGTAGTAACTGCACCATAAATGTGCGAATTTTTAACAATTGCACTTTTTTTTCGTTTTTACCTGAAAAACCACAATAATTACTATTTTCAGAGTCTTACTTTCTTTTCTTAGTTATAATAATTGGTATAATGACTGACTTTTTTTGAATTGTTATCTTATTTATTGCAAAATAAAATCAAGCAATCAATTTATTGTGTTTCGATTTTTTCTTACAATTTGATCGTTGACCGACTAACGCATAGACTGACATTTGACAGCATTTTAGGCTATATGTTTTATTTTTCATATCAACAATAGAGCACAATTGCCGTAGTTTCTGTTGCAAAGTAAAAATCACCGCAATGTAGGAAGGGTAACTTTCGGCGCATCGATAATGACCGGGAAATATGAATTTTGAAATCATGAGTACAAAAATAGTATTTGAACAACCACAGTGAATATTGACACAACCGATAAAAAATATTTTATACAGTGCTGCCCACTATCTTATTCCTTCGGAATTTGGCAGGCTCTTACCTACATGGGTCTCAGACAATGGAACAGTCCGGAATGTGGAACTTCTTCGAAGTGTTATGATTTCACTAACTGACTTTTAAACTGAAAGAAATGTAGTAAAGACATACCAACACAATTTCTCCGTTTTATCCGTCCCATGTAACCACTTCATTTCTGCTTTCTACTTCCGGGTTTCAATTCTCTTCATCTTTGCTGATCTGCTTACACATATCGTTATGTATGCCTTTTGTCTCCATAGTTGTATTAGTTACGTCTGTATTTAAATGGTTTTTGACCATCATTCTTGTAGCTATTCTAGAGATTTTACCCTGTTAATAGATGAGAGATAACTAAAATATCAATCCTAAAATGTATGCTTGTTGTATATCGATAGTTCATATTTCAAACAAGCTAATGAAATTCCTTTTCAGCTACTGACCTTTTGGTTGGTCTCAGTTGGCCAGTATATTTTTATGAACGTTTGTCTATTTTAAGTAGAGTTACATTTACTCATAATCAAAGCTAGACTTTATTAAATATTATCTCCGCAAGAATTCATTTTAAACGACTGTTAGCGAATACCAAGCCAGGGCCGTCGTTTACATAATATTATGTGGTCGAAAGCATGCAAAAGATTTGAAAACACAAACATAGCGAGCGAACCCTTTTTGCTTTCAGAAACACACCCAGGCAGGCATTCGAATAAAACATAACAGAGACCGAAATTTAAGCTAGTCATGCAAATGAGCGGCATATTTCTGGAATCCAAGCATGCCCTATTGCAAAGATACGCCACGGGCAGCAAGGTGCTGCGCCCCATCGCTCTTCTTTATCTTGATAATTCCTGGCCTGTCCTCCACCAGTTTCCGAGTTGCAGTTTCCGATGAGGAAATTAAATTTTCCCAGGTTTTATCTCAGATAGCTCGCTTTGGTTTTATTTCAACTTGTAATTTAGTTTCGCAACCCTTCCGTCATAATCGCGGCTTGAAATGCAGAGCTCGCCAACTCAGGTGATTTAATTAGGGCATCTTAATCAGGCCGGCAAGAAAAACGACCCGGAGGCCGGAAACTAAAAAGTCGTTTGTGTTACGCTGGGGAGAGCTTACATAAAAGGGGCAAGTTTCTTATTCGTTTTTTGATTAAAGTAAGTGCATGTACAACGCTACAGGATGTGCTGCTAACAAGCGCCAAGTTTCGCTAACTTTCGGAATTTTTATTTTTGCCTTGCTCCGAAGGGACTCCCTTAAATATTTTTATGTTTTTATTTTAATTTCAAAATGGCCCTTAACTCCGCAGAGGATATACCACCCTCCACATCAATTTTTAATGAACAGATCGTTTTGTACTATGAAAAATTACTTACTTATTCCTGAGTCTTTCTACCGCGAGGTGTAAGACTATTGGGTTGAGTTGATCAGCCTTTTCCATCCCTTCTCATTCTGAGTTAGAGTTTTGACTTCGTTCCACTGGATTCCTCTCTCCTGCACCACTTTTTTCACCTCCTCTTGGCACGTTTTCTAGGTCTTCGTCTTCTGTTGACTCCTTGTGCTCGCGCTTCATACACTCTCTTTGTAAGTCTTTCGTCTGTCATCCCAGCCATCCTAATTGTCTGTCTTCAATTTCTGTCAGTATTGGTTTTATTTTACATTTATTTCTGAATGTCTCATTTCTGATTCTCTCTTTTCTTGTTTTCCTATCTATTTTCCTCATTTCTGTTGCGTTTATTCTACTCTTATCTTTGTTCGTGAGTGTCCAAGTTTCGCTACCGTATATTAATGTGGGGTTTATTACCTTTTTAACCACTTCTATCTTTACATCTTCTGTTATTTCTTTTTTCTCCAAGAATGTTGTCCTTAGTCCGTTGTGTATTCTTCCTACTTTTGCTATTTTATCGTTTATTTCTTTTTATATCTTTCCATTTCTTTCTATTACTGTTCCTAAGTATTTAAATTCTTCGACTTGTTCTATCTTCTGCCCGTTTATTCTGATATCATGTTTTTTGTTACTTTGTCCTATATTCATTGATTTTTTCTTCTATACGTTCATTCTCATATTTATCTTGTTCAGTTCTTTGTTTAGCTTGTTCAGGTTATGCTGTAGATTTTCTACTGTAGCTGCTACTATCGCCATGTAGTCCGCAAATAGAAGCTCCGATATCTCAACCTTTTGCATCTTCCAATATCCCAGTGTTATTGGTTTCATTTCTTGTTTTGCGTTCTTTATTGCTTCGTTTACTACTAATGCGAATAACAGAGAGCTCAGCACGCATCCTTGTTTCAGGCCATTTCTTATTTCAAACTCAGTAGACTCTTCGTTATTTGTTCTCACTATATTTTTTGTTGTAAGTAAGTAAGTTTATTTCATCAAAAAGATGTTTATATACATAATAACAAACGCCTAATTTTATACAACTTAAAACTTATTTAGTGTACGTCCCCATCTTTTAATTCAACCTTACTGTTATATTTGAGACAAGTTTTTAACATATTCCGAGCAAAATTTTTTAAATTGTTTCACATTAGTTAATCGTTTAGCCTCGTTCGGGAGGTCATTATACATTTTAAATCCTTTATAATAGAAGCTATTTTGTGTGAAACTCTTTGTATTTGCTGGAAGTCGGAAATTGTCTACTATTCTAGTTCTATAATTATGAACATCTTTATTATAAAGTACATGATTACTCATATAACTAGGTAACATATTTCTTACCAGCTTAAAAATAAAAACCATCGTATTGAAATGTATCCTTTGTTTAACACTAAGCCACTGCAACATTTCTAGCATATTGGCAATTCTGGTCCGCCTATGACAACGCAATATTATTCTCATCGCTCTATTTTGTAACTTTTGCAGCCTTTGCAGGTCTCCTTCCGTCACTAAAAATAGCACAGTGGAACAGTATTCGAAATGCGGAGCAATTATACATTTATAAACTAAAATTCTAGACCATACATTTAATTTACTACTAATTCTACCAAAAAACCCAATCTTTTTAGCCGCCTTTTTAACAATAAAATCTATATGATTCCTAAATTTTAATCTATGATCAATAACTAACCCTAGATATTTCATTTCGGCAGCGTATTCTATTTTGGCACCGTCTATCACCACATCATCTACTGGCTCCGTTAAAGGCCTGTTTGTAATAATCATGGCCTTTGTTTTCATCGTATTCAGCTTTAGTCTGTTACTTTTTAACCACTTTGACAATTTTATTAGTTCAGAATTAATTTTACATACCGCACTGTTAACATCACTATCACTCACTGTAATTAGTGTGTCATCTGCAAAAAGGTTTAATTTACACCTTTCGACAATTGTGTCCATGTCGTTTATATACAAAATAAAAAGAAGTGGTCCCAGTTTTGATCCTTGTGGTACACCTAATTTATTTTCTCTTGCTTCCGATTTGACTCCGTCATAGATAGTTACTTGATATCGTTCGGATAGATAGTCCCTAAACCAATTATTTGCCCTGCCCGTAATTCCATATTTTTCCATTTTAGATAGAAGTATATCTCTATCTATTGTCTCAAATGCACGCTTTAAGTCCAGGAACACAGAAACAATTTTTTTGTCCTTCTCAATCTCCTCTTTCCAGTTAGCCAGCACCATATTTAAAGCTGTTTCGCATGAATGATTTTTTCTAAAACCAGATTGGGTTTCTATTAATAAATTTTGTTTTTCAAGGTACTCTTGTAGTTGCTCTTTAGCTATTTGTTCTATTATTTTTTCTAATGTCGGGAGCATATTTATTGGTCGAAACTCAGAACACTTTTTGGTACCAGCAATTTTTGGAATAGGTGTTATTAGTGCTGTTTTCCATATTGTAGGGAACACTCCTGTTTGAAAAGAGTCATTTATTATTTCTAATAATGTATTGCCAATAACTGGAATAGCATCTTTAATAATTTCGAGTGTAATTCCATCTGTGCTTGTTTTATTCTTCATACTTGAAATCACTGTATTAAGTTTTGCCATATCTATTTGCTGAAATGTGAAGACACTCGAACAATTTTGACCTATATTACAAAAATCTACGTTACCACTAGTGTTATCAAGACTTGCATGGATTTCTGTTATACTATCTATAAAGTATTTGTTGAAACTTTGAGCGATATCAGGAGAATTCGTCTTTATACCATCTGTAAACTCGATAGAGTCTGGAACGTTTTTGCTGTCTGTTTTGATCAAATCTTTTAATTTTTTCCACATAGTTTTGGAATCTCCTCTACACTTATCTATCTGTTTCTGATAAACTTCGTTTTTTCGTAATTTTATGAGCCTATTATAATAATTTTTAGTCTGTTTATAATCGCTCCAATCCAATGGGTTTCCGGTTATTTTAGCCCTATTGTATAACGAATTTCTTTGGTATTGAAGATTCTTTAATTCCTTTGTAAACCACGAATTATTTGAATTAATTTTTATTGTTTTAGTACGAATAAATTTGCTGACAGCATTTTGTAGACGTTTCACTAAAATATCTGCTCTGTAGTTTACGCTGAAAGTATTTATTTGGTTCCACTTGTATTGTTCCAGATCTTCTTGCAATTTTGTACTTTCGTATGCATTTTTGTCGAATACTGTAATGGTTTGCAGTTTGCGGTCATTTGCACTCGACCTTGTTCTGAAATCTAACACTAACATTTCATGGTCGGCGATACCGTTTATACTATCAACATCAGCATTTAACAAATTGGTTATAACTAGGTCAATTTGTGTTTTAGAACATTTCGTGATTCTTGTGTAACCTTTTACAATTTGTTTCATTCCTACAGAGTTTATGAAGTTTTTTAGTTTTCTGCTATATGTCGTGTCCTTTTTCATATCAATGTTAAAATCTCCTACCAAAACACACAAATCTTGTTCATTTATTGTGTTTTCATGCCATGAGTCCAAGAATTCTATAAAATCATTATCGTACATCGTGTTTATTACTTCCGTTATTTCGCTGTCTATTCCATTTCTTTGTAAGCTCTGCCATATATCTTCTCGTCATATTCTGTCAAAAGCTTTTTCTAAGTCGATAAAAGCTATGTGAATTTCTTCGGTTTTGTTTATGCACTTCTCGATACATTGTCTTAATATAAATATTGGGTATTGTGTGCTCCTGCCTTTTCTAAAGCCATACCGAGTTTCTTCTAGTGAGTTTTCTACTTGTTCTTTTATTCTTGTTTCTATTATTCTGGCAAGTAACTTTGCTGGCATGCACATTAGCGTAATGCCTCGGTAGTTTGAGCATTCTCTTACATCCCTTTATTATGTATTGGTAGAATGATCCCTGTGTTCCATTCCTTGGGTACTTTCTTTTCTTTTATTATTTTATTTATCAACTTTGTAAATTCTTTCAATCCTGATTCCTGTAAATAGTACTTCATTTCGGGTGTGATTTCATCAGTTCCAGCTGCTTTTCCTAATTTTAATTTCTTTATAGTTTGTGTGACCTCTTCTTCAGTGATCATTATTGCTGCTGTTTTACTTTCTCCCTTTTTCTCTTTTGTCTGTTCCTTTGAATCTTTAACTTCTGTCATTTCCTTGAAATGCTCTTTCCACCTCTCCATTATTTTGTTCTCTTCAGTTATTATATTTCCAACTTTGTCTTTCATATTTTTCATACTATACCCTTTTTGTTTCAAGGTGCCGTAAAATAGTTTCTGATTATCTTTGAAATTTGCATTCATGTTTTGTCCGAATTTCCTCCATGACTTCTGTTTTGCCTCTTTTACAGTGTTTTTAACTTGAGTTCTTTTCTCCTTGTATTTCTCATAATCTGTTTGTATTTTTGTGCTAAGATATTTTTTCCATAGATCTTTCTTCTCTTTAATGACTTTTTGTATCTCTGTTGTCCACCACTCTGTTCTCTTTATGCGTTTTTTCCCTATTTTTGTCGTTCCACAACTTTCTTTAGCTGCCACTAGTATTGTTTCTTTTAATGTTTTCTATTGTTCTTCTATGCTTGCATCTCCTTTTGTCCTTCGAAAATTTTCTTAAGTTTATCTTGATATTTTATTCTATATGTCTGTTCTTTAAGCTTATAACTTTTTATTTTCTTCTTTACTTTATTTCTTCTTTTGTCTTCTTTTTCTTCTTGTCTTAATATTAGTTTCATTTGGACTAAGTAATGTTCGCTACCAATTTCGGCTTTTCTTGTTACTTTTACATCCCTCACATATTTCCAATATTGCTTTCGTACTAGAAATAAGTTGATTATAGACTTTTCATTTCTACTTGGCTCCTCTCTTGTTATCTTACGGATTTCCTTGTGTTTAAACTTTGTATTTGTTATTATTAGGTCATTTTCCATGGACATTTCTATAATTCTTTCTCCATTATTATTCTTTATTGTTTCTCCTTCTTCACCCATTATTCTTTCAACGCCCTTGTTACTGTTGCCTACTCGTCCATTTAAATCCCCCACGATTATGAGGTTTTCGTTTGCATCGTCTATTTATTCTTGTAGTTTCTTGTAATAATTGTCTTTTCCTTCTTTGCTCGCATCTTCATTTACTCCATATGTGATAATTATTGTGCAATTGTATTCCTTTCTTAATATCATTTCAATCACTAGTATTCTTTCGTTTACATATCTTTCTTTTGTTATATTTTTCAGCCAGTTGGGTGATACTATCAGCCCAACTCCTTTCGCTGCTCTATCTGTCACTTCTACATTGGACCAGAATAGCCAATAACCTTTGTGAATTTTCATAAAGCCTTTTCCTTTCTTTTTAGTTTCTGTTATTGCTAACATTTCTTTTTGTTGTTCTATCATTTCTTCAACTATTTCTTCTTCTTTTCCCGTGAGACTTCTTACATTCCATGTTCCCATTTTACAAGTTGCTGTTATACTTTTGTTTACTATTGTTTATCTATCTTCCTTGCATTTTGCTCCGTTTTTCTCTTTTTCTTTTTCTCCCTTCTTTTCTGTCTTGTCATTCGTATCCTTTTTCTTTGCCTGGTTCGTTGCCTTGTTACTCCGTATTACATAATTTCTCAGTTTTTTGGTATACTGTATTTGGTGTTTGTCATTTCTCTTAATTTTCCTGTTTTCTCATCCCATTTCCACTCTTTTCCATTAATATATAGTTTTCCTTTTCCTATTTTTGTGTTATTTTTCCTGTTTTTCTCCTCTTCTGCTTAATCCTGGATTTTCTTTTGGATGTCTCTTTCCTTCTTGGTTAAATCTTCGTTTATATATACTATTTTATCTTTTACTTGCTTAAGCTTATGTTTGTTTTTCAAAATCTTAATTTTTTCTGATGTGGTATCCATTTTCAGTAAAAATTTTTGGTATAGAATCTTTCTTATATATTTAATTTTTGGGATAATTCTTAACTCTTCTTTAATGAATTTACCTATTTCTTCCTTTATTATATGCTCTTCTTCGTTATTTAAATCGAGACCCGACACTATGATGTTGTTTTTCTTGTCTTGCTTCTCAAGCGACTCTACTCTTGCACGTAGCTCTCTTATTTCTTGTTTTAACGTATTGTTTTCTTCTGTAATTTCTTTTATGTGTTCATAATATTCCTTTTGTCCTATTTTGATCTCTTTTATTTCTTTCATGAGATCTTTCATCATTTCCAGCACTTGTTCCATGGTGATATTTATTTATTTATCTATTTATTTTCACGCCCTTTTCTATTTATTCTCGCTATACATGAAAAATTATTTGTTAATTATGATAATGGCTATTTGTATTGGTAGTTTATAAACCCGTACACGTTGTTAGATTACCTTGTGTACAATTAGGTACAAACTAATATTTCGGAGACATTACAGCTTGCATAGTCAAAGCCAATGTGTCAACTCTAATTGTTAGTCGTTCAAGTCCAATACACTTAAATTCGATGGCGTGAGCGACTGAAGAGCTGTGGGTGTGTTGCTTTAGATAGTGAATGAAATCAATAAAGCGGTCGATCTCTTCAATGTAACTGCAGCCGTGAGAGCAAGTAATTTTATGTACACCAGCTCTCTTTGAAGCTAAACCAAAACTCCAAACCAAATATTTTGGTATGTAATTTAGCAAAATACGTTAGTCAATTCAATAGAAAGGTGAGCTTCTTTTGGAGAACCCGGTTGGCTTTAAGTTATATATATATATACAGTACCCATTTAACAGAAATTGGCATTACTGTATAACATGAAAACCATTCTCCTTCAGTTTTCGTAGAAGTGACGTCCGAGTGGGTACTGGGGGCTAACACTTTATTATGTCACCATTTGTTAATTTTCCATTAAGTGAAAATAAATAGCACTCAAATCAACCTAGCTCTTATGAAAGCAGCCTTAATTTTTCAAAATCATAAAATTTTACCTCTTAAGAAATAAACTAAAGTAAATCGGAATAATAATAATACATTTATTTGAAATCGGCATTAAAGTACCTCGAAATCGTCATTAAAATACGAGAAATCGGCATTAAAGTAATCCATGGTTTACCGACTTTTTTGTAGGAGCGAGGCGACAGATAAACGGCAACCGACGTTAACATAACCTACAAATGTTGATTAAAATGTTGTAATTTCACGATTTTTTGATTTCAAATAAAACATAATATACTCCTCGGCACTGAAGTTCCTTTTTATCCCTCATATGGTTTATTAGCTTGGCGCTACGGTCCTCAGCAACTAAATCCACATTTGTGATAAAAAGCTAAACTTCAGTGCCTTGGTATACAAACTACTATTTTTATTAGAAACATTTTATTCATACAAAATTTATTCAGGTGTCTACCTGTAAAGTGGAAACTCCAATTTCAATCTCATAAATTCAATTTTCAAAGTTAGTTTTAAGAAAAAATAATCCATTTCACTTGAGATAAGTAATTTGCCTATTCTACCCTAAATGATGTTTAAGGGACTTGACAAATGGAACCACGCTTCGTCAGACATAAATGTTACATCCAACACATTATCGTCATCTAAATTTTCATTAAACCACTGGCAACATTGCATTCCAATCATTATCAAATAATTCTTGTGCCGCTGTTTGCTTGTGCGAAATTTTTTCTTAAAGCTTTATGACACGATTCAGCAGAAATACCTAAGTATAAAGGAATATATAAGTAAATTACGCTTTAAATGGACAATTTATTGTTCACATATCACTTTGGGCAGCCAATGTAGAAACTGATTTGTGCAGGCATAGTTGCATTCGATTATTAATGTCAGCTACCTTTCTTTCGATTAAAACCGTAGGTCTGCCTGTTGATTTGTTTTTGCAGATGCAGTGTCTGTTTTTGAAACGATGATTAATAATCCGCTTATGTTGAGCAAAATCTTCGTATTGATTTGCCCACCTTTAAACTCCTCAGTAAATCGTTCGAGGCATGACTGAATGAAATATGACCATGAACCAACCTAATTTCGGGTTCTACTGTGAAAGTGAGCCATTAGAATAAAAACACATTTTTCAGGTGTGAACGACATGTTTATAATTTGTAATCTAAAATAAGAAACTGGCCTCAAAACTAAAAATTTGTTAACTAGTGTGTATACTTACACCAAACTCAAATACGTTATTTAGTGAAGTAATTTTTGCAAAAGATATGTACGCTGAAACCACAGAACAATAACTGAAACTGGCTATAAACTTCGTACAACTCCTAAAAGCACAACGAATGAACGCCAATGATACATTTCAAAGTCAAAATATAACACTGCACGTGTAGCCAACATCAAATAGTTAAAATAACTAGCGCCAAAGTAATGACCATTCAAAAACGTTGGATTATTTCTGGAGGTTTTGTATATTTTTTATGGGAATATATTGGTTCCTTAATACTTCATTTGCATTTCTTATATCAACATCAATGAAAGAATCCTAAAAACAAAGTTCGACATCGGTTACCTGACAGTATAAAAAAATAAGAACAACACAAAACCCATAGAGCTAAATAATAAGATAGCATTTTGACACAACCATCAGCTTCAGACATTCCTTCATTATAGTCTATGGTATTACGAGGCTGTGCTGAAAAGTTGCCTTCGAAGTATATCCCAAGGAGTCAATGAAGCTACTGTTTCTAAAACAAATACCAAAATATTCTCTAATTTATCATCAACAACGTTATATGAAGGCGTGTTCTTTATGTACTCGACCTAATCATGAAAGAAAGAACGTAAGAGAACAAAAAATATATTTTCTACGATCGTGTCAAAATGACAACTATTTGCACTGTTTCTAGTGTCGAAAGCGACGTTTGTAGCACTCTTAATATTAGCGCTCGAAATACGTCTTATTCGCACGTTGCCATTGGAGGCGTGTTTTAATTTAGTGTTTGTGTGTTTTAATACTAAATTAAAACACGCTTTGCCGTAAGTTTGAATGTCAACATAACCTAGAATATCTAACACAATGTGACGGAAAAAGTGTCATCGAACTAAGTCTTTATATTTCTGCCACGATCGTAGAAAAGATAGTTTATGATACACGTGTATAAGAGCCATTAAAGCACTAGCGACGTTAAAAGTACTCCGCTAGCGCGTTGTGCTTTTAAACTCGTCGCACGAGTTTTAAAGGCGTACTTATACACTAGTGTCATAATATACTATTTTACACAACTATATTCAATATTAATGCACTTAATCCAACTCAGCTCTGTAAATTCACATTCCTGAATTATAGTCTGAAGCCACGATGAAAACCGTTTCAAATCCAAGGCTTCTTTCAAGCTCTGGATCGTCTTTGAGTATACTTCTCCATTGATTATAGTACCATTTACCGTATATTCAATGAGCGTAATTCTTCATTCGTTCCAAAAAAAAATGGTTGCTATCAGTTTTACATGCGAAAACTGTGTTTTAGCTTTGTTTGGGGGCGGCGAACTGTTTTGAACCCACTACTTACATTCTTGTTTGACAGGTAGATCCCAGTGATATACCCAAATCTCATCTCCAGTAACAATTTGTGAAAAAAAAACCCTTATCAAACTATGAAGCGATAACATTCTTCTAGAAAATTTCTTTCAAGACAAGTTTTTGTTCCGGTATAAGCAGTCTTGAAATCAATCCGCAGACACCTTCTTCATGCCCTAACCGACGTCCAACATTTTCCAAAGTGTTGTTGCAGATACCCCAGCATACCTGGAAATAAAAGACAAATTTATTCGTCGACTTGACTACACCAAATCTTGATTTTTTTGTCTTCAGTTCTTGGCTTAACCGGTCGACCTACTCTTGTATACAGTCGAATGCAGGCTTTCTTTTTTTTTATTAAACGGTTTACTGGCTAAGCACACTAGGGATGTTCACAGTAGTTATTATTTTAGTTAACTAACTTATGGCCATTTCAATATTTAACCGAACATATGGTTTAGTTACTTGCACTTGTCACGATTTTTTTAGTTCACATTTAGTCACTGTGTTGGAGCAAGACATCTTGTGGTAGTCTTGGTTTCAATCGCGTGGTTGTCGATTTTTTTCCCTGATTAAATCTTGCTGTTGCGGGGCATTTGTTTACGTCGTCAAAGAATTTCTTGGCTGTGAGTTTAATATGTTCTTCTATGCTTGGTATTTCTAGCTCTTTATGGAGTTGGTTGTTTCGAACGTACCATTCGGCGTTCGTGGCGATCCTCATCACCTTCTTTTGTAGCGTCTGTATCTTTTTGAGGTTTGTTTTGCTCGTTGTACCCCAGACTACGCAAGCATACGTTACAACTGGTCTTATGATGCTTTGGTATGGTATTTTGAAGCACTCAGTTTTTAGGCAGCTTTTTTTGTTTAAGACGGGATATAATATGGCCATTCTTGCATAGCCTTCTTGTAATTTTTGATTGACATGCAGACTCCATGTCAGCCGTCTATCGAGGTGCAGACCGAGGTATTTGATGGCTCTGTCCTTTCGATTCCATGGTATGAGTTGATCATTTGTGATGACAGGTTCCGGATCATTTGGTCTGCGGAGCGTGAATATTTTTGCCGCACATTTTGAGGGATTAATTTTGAAGTGCTACAGCTGCGGCTTCAATATCTGGATGTTGTGTGAGGATGGCGGTGTCGTCCGCAAACATGGCAGTAGTGGTGTTTTCTGTGGAGGGTATGTCGTGTAGAAATATGTTGAAGAGTACTGGCCCTAGCACTGATCCTTGTGGTACGCCCGCTGCAATGTTTTTTGTGGTTGATAGTGTGGAATTTATTTTGACTTTGAAGGTACGATTTGTGACGAAGGAGTGTATTAGGTTAGTTAAGTACCTTGAGAAGCCCAATATTCTCATCTTGTAGATTAAGCCTTTCAGCCATACTCTGTCAAAAGCTTGAGCAATATCCAGAAACACTGCCGTGGTATGTTGTTTGCTTTCACATCCTTTTATAATAATTTCTGACATTCTTAGGAGTTGATGTGTCGTCGAATGCATTGTTCTGAATCCGAATTGAAAACGTGGCAGTATTTCTTGCTCTTCTATGTAGCTATTTAGTCTCGTGAGTATAATTTTCTCGAGTAGCTTTGAAATGGTGCATAAAAGACTTATTGGCCTATAGCTGTTCGGATCGTTTTTGTTTTTGCCTGGCTTGAGTAAAATTATTACTTCTGCTATTTTCCATGATGCTGGGAAATAACAGATACTAATACGAATGTTAAATATACTTGTCAGAAAGGTTAGGGCTTTTGGTGTCAGGTTTTTAAGTAGGACGTTTGGGATTCGATCGTGTCCAGGCGCTTTTTTATTGGGTAGTTTTTTTATGACTTCTTTAATTTCTTGCGGTGTGGTTGTGAGAATGTCGTTATAGTTTGATGGGGTTGTATGGGTATCTACCAGTGTTTCGATGTTGACGGTGTTTTGGGTATTTTCAGGAGTGATGTTGGTTGTAAAGACATTTTGCAAGTATTCGGCCATTAGTACGCATTTTTCTCTATCTGTGGAGTAGTAAGCATTGTTACGCTTGATTGGGGGTATTATGTTTGGCTTTCGTGTGATTTGATGGGTTGCTTTCCATAATGAAGAGTCTTTACTGTCTACACTTGATATATAGTGATTATATAGGTTGACCCTGTAGTTGTCGAGCTCCCATTTCACCTGGTGGGTGGGCTTGTTTAGTTCGGTTTTGTATTGTCGATTTTGCGTGCGTATGCGTTTTTTGTTTTGATAAGCCTCTGTATATATTTTGGGGTGCTAAATTGTTGATACCTTGTGCTTTTGGAAGTTGATTGCATGGAAGATTGTGTGGCGTGCACTATGGCGTCTGTTAGATGCTTTACGCTGTTGCCCACTGTTTGGGTGGTATAGGGCAGATTTTGTGGCCTTATTTTATCGTCCAAGTGCTGCTAAATTTATCCCAGTCGATTCTTCCATTTATTAGTCTGGTCTGAGAGGTGTAGCTTTCAGGCTTTTGATTCAGTGTTATAACTAGTGGTAGGTATCCGGAGTCTAGTTCCGTTAGTACCTGATGGTTCAGTGTTTCTGGGAGGTTTTTTTGTAGCCCAATATCAGGAATATCTGGCCTGTCGTCAATTCTGTATGGGTAGTGGGCATATTCTGCAGGTGCTGTGACGTGAATGTTGTGTTGAGTGGTAATTTCATGTAGTCTTTTCCCATTGAGGTTATTTGCACGGCATCCCCAGAGTGTACTTTTGGCTTTTCACGGTCGTTGTCCATAATGGTAGGTTCTTCCGGGTTATGTCGTGGTCGTCGATTTGAACTCATGCTTTCAGCTCCTTCAGAAGTTTTCTAAAGACTGATGTTGGTGCCTTTTGCTCCTGGTTATATACCAAGGAGTCGTTACGGTTGGTTGCTCATGTATATCCTTGTATGTTATTGAGACTTGTCGTTTTTCCGCTTGGTTGCTCACATGAAACATGTTTATGGATGGATTGGTTTTGCAGAGCTAACTTCCATGTGTTACTAAGGCGATAACCGTCTTCTCGATTGAAATTGATTGGATTTCTAATAATTTCTAGGGACTCCAGATTAACAAGAGGGAAGTATTTACGGAGTCGTAATTTATTCTCTGGTTCCCTGGTCCTAATAAATGTTCTGCGATGGCTAATTTTTGTGTGTTTCCAAGTCGTGTGTGGCTCTGGTGTTCTTTTAATCGACAATGGATGCTTCTTCCCGTTTGTCCGATGTAAGATTTGCCACAAGTACAGTCGTGTTCAAATAAATCTGGGACAGTGTTAAGAATTGAAGAATATCTCCATGGATTTCCTCTTAACAGAAAGAGTTACAGATTTCATTACCTGTTAACGTTTAATGTAGCTCTTTCTGATAGCAGGAAATCCATAGAGATAATCTTCAATTCTTAACTGAAGCTACATATGAAAAAAACATTGTCCAAAATTTATTTGAACACGACTGTACATTGGAGCTGGTAAACGCCTTCTGTCTGTAGTCTGGACAAAGACCCTTTGTTGGACGGGATCAATTGTTCGACCTTTCTTATTGTATCATAGCGGACTCCGATGTCCTTTTTATATAAGACCTTTCTTATTCTTTCGGTTACTCCGGCGATTAAAGGAAGGCAGGCGTAATTAATAACCTTAGGTTTACGTTATTTCGGTTTTATGGTTTATTAGCACGTTTTCCGATGTCTCGTCGTCTGTAGCCATTCCTGTGTAAAGCTTCTTCCACATGTGTCAGTTCTTGTGGTTTACTGTCTTCGTCACAAATAGCGTTGGCTCGATGAATAAGAATCTTGATCAATGATCTCTCTTGTTGGGGATGATGATGAGACGAAACATGCAGATAGCGGTCAATGTGAGTCTTCTTTCGATGCACTGTATGGGTTAATCTGTTGTTAGCGGTTCGTTTCACTAATACGTCCAGGAAAGTTCAAATCGACAACCACGGCATAATCCGGAAGAACCTACCATTATCTTGTATACAGTTTCGACCTCACCAAAACTGCTAGGAAAAGAATTCTACTTGAAATAAAGATGGGGCTTCATTTTCATACACGTCAGTCATTCTCTGATAGATAACTATTGAGCCATTACCTTGATGCTCTAATTTAATTTCACTGATTTCTTTTTAAAAGAATTGGGGGAACCTTTCAAACACAATATAGTCTAGTAACACTTTTTACTTCGAATTCAAAACTTCACAGCTATTCAACAAACTGGCAATTGTCATTTTGACTGCTCATTTTCATGCCCAGGTATATTACACAAAAATGCGGTCTCGTATATTAATATTTCAACATAGTCGTTTTACAAGTCCGCACATCTTTGCCAACTAGTTGCAAGTTTGGCAATCCCGTTCCTGTTGAAGTCGTTATGCTGATTGCCACATCAGCATACGACCTCTGTCTTTACAGCATCATCATTCACAAAATGTCGACTTCCTAAATGCTCTTTAAGCTTTGAAAACATGTGGAAGTGTGAATGGGCAAGGTCGGGGCTGTAGGGAGGATGTCTTTGCGAAACATGTCGGTTGATGTTCTTGGGCGACCATATCCTAGTCTCTGCTGTAAATTGGATTCTTCGGTCTTACGAATACATCAACTAGCCCAACGGCGAACTCCACTGACATCAACACAGTTCATATCATACCAGTGGTAACTTGGAGTAAACTGTTCCGACAGGAGTCGTGTTTTCTGAGATCAGAAATGCAATCACCCATCGCACCCCCGCCACCAACTTCCACAGTAATCACAAATCACAAAAGACTCATATTTGTATGTATTAGTATTTCTAAATAATTCTAAGCTATTTTATGCTTCATTTTGGGTTGCCTATCCTAAATGTCGTAAGGTTTTTCTAATTTTTGGGCTGCGTTCTTATCTTTTTCGGACATTTGCCAATTTGTGCTGAGTCAGGAAGAATGGTAAAGTGAGCTACATTTATGAAGTCAAATCTTCCGTTTTGAATTTTTGCTTTGATCGTGGTTTGAGGATTCACATTGTTATTGCGATATCTTCAGTGGGGAATTGAAAGAGTTGCTGGAAGAGATGTTTTCGTGATATTCTCAAAAACAGACATGTTTCTGGATTTTTAACTGAGCGAGCACATGTTACAATTTTGGCAAACGGAGCAGAACACCTCAACGGTAGACTTCCTTTTTGTATCATTTTCTTCGATTTTATGCGCTCCCTTTTTATCTCTTTTTAGTGATGGGGGAATACGATACTTTTTAAGCTGTGTTTTCGAAGTCCTGTGAGTACAACGCACTGTCAAACCACCTGGAGGTCTTAGAATACGTTTTCGACGCACTAGCAGAGTCAAAGCACCTAGAGACCGCACGTAGCATATCCCTGAAGCAACAATGACGTTCGCTAAAGCTGCTCATAGTTTCGTGTGAAATTAAGCGAAATCCAAGCCAGGCAGCTACACAAGCCTGGTTGTAAGGATAGTTAGATGTTTTTGTAACAATAGTAACAATTCAAGAAAAACGCTATATTACCTCATGCAGCCGAAACCGGGTCAAATAAAGTGAAATGCGGTTACAGAGACAAGCTCAAATGTGTTAGTTGGCGGTCCATGTGAATTACAAGATGGTTAGATGTGAATATTTTCGCTATGGCGTCGGTGAACGGAGGATGATGTACCTGCAGGCTGATCTCTTGGCAAACTCTGCATGAGAATTCTATGGAGTTTGGGTTAAGCACGCAGCACGATACGAGTTACATATAACGCATACAAATTTTAATGAGACTTAGACACTTACATATAAAATTAATGGAATTGTAAATATAACGCGCTTTGCATTGCATTTTGCGCTCTTTTGTGCACTTTCTCGATCACGCGATTTGTCCGTCTAATCACAGAAGGTTGTATGTTGAACCAATTAGAGATTTATTTAAACACATGATGCTTTGTTTAGGGCGTTAGCTTTTGCAGGGATATAAAAAGATTTTGTAACATCTTTAGCTCGTCCTTTGTGTTAAATCGCGGTTTTGTTAAATGTTCGTTGACAAACAAATGAACAAAACAAGTTAAGACAGAAAATTTTCCGGTTAAGATAAGTAGTACTTTCTTTGATCTCATAACAACCCCTAGGAAAACATTAAGTGAAAGTTGAATTGTTGCTTATTTGATGAAGTTAGACAATTTCTTTAATTTCCATTGAACTCTGGCTAAAAATTGGTTTTAATCATTGATTCTGATGCTGGAATGCTATAATAATATCTTTATAAATAAAAACAAGATGTGCTTGTGGTTTTCTCAAGCATAAAATCATCCTACTTTTCAGGTATAAGCCTATAATCACAGAAAATGCAAGTGTAACCCCTGGTTTCTTTAGCAACATTAAGTCCAGTGGATTTTTTTTGTTTAAGGTACTTTTGGAGGTTATACAACCAATTTTTTTGTATAGAAAAAGAATACAATTAGTAAAAATAAAATAGGTGACATATCGTAGCAATAAATTACGAAACTATATTGAAATCAAAAGAAAGACAACATGCAATGACGTTATCCAAAAGTTTGTTACTAACCAAATAATCGCTTCTTAGTATAGACACACACTGAGATGCTCGCACTTCGATAAACTCTTTTACTATCTAAGTTACAGTGAAATACCTGTTCTTAAACGAAGTTGCCGTTAATATGGGTCGCTTTAGGAAAACGAGCTGATGGAATTTTAGCTTTGGCCGTTGTGGACACACGTTGTAGGTTAAACAAAATCCCCGGTGAAGCTTCTAGCTTGGTAATAGATCCACATAAGCACCGGCAAGTAAAACCCACCTGTTCTTCCTTTTATTAACGGTATTGGTTTGCTCAGACAGATCCGGGCTTGGTCCGAAAATAGTTTGGAAGTTACCACGATAATCCACACGTTACAACGCCCACACAACATGGCTTTGATTCAACATACCGAGATGCCTTTTTACCACTTTCATCATAATTGGCACAAAACTCTAATGACCCAGTTTGAATGTAGGGGCTAACAGCAAAGGAAAACCCAAAACGACTAAAAAATGCTCTATCTCACGACAAAAAAAGCGAAAACTCCAGGTTCAATATGACTTAAGAAACTGTCCAGGCACGACAAGACTTAAATTATCGGGACCGACGCTTACAGACCACTAAGAGCTACAAACACACGAAACACGTTCGAGCTCCTCAAGTGCTGGCATAAAAGTAAAGTCAAATCCGCGGTAAGACGACAGGCAGTGGCGTCTCTAGCTAGACACTCTTATACACATGCATTATAACAGCTGAAATATTGCACTACAATTTCCAACAAAGGCAGACGTCTGTTCGACCCGGAAAATTTCAGGCTGAGACCTGTTCCCAAGAAGTGACTGGTCGGTGCTAAAGACTCATGACGTAAGTAATACGCAAAGAATTCCAAAATGATACCCCCTGCGCCCTCTATTGGCCAGTGCCAAAACTTGATTAAGCGTGTCATGCGCCGAGCAAAATCTGTAAAGTGGGGCTCGCATTTGTATATTCTTGCAACATAATTAAGGGAGAGCGAAAGGTGTCATTAGTTGTTTTATAAGTTGACTAAATTAAGAAAACCGCATTACAAGATCTACGATCAAATATCAACATTATGTATGCATATGTTCAAGAAAATCCCAGATTTACATATTTAGAACTCAAAAATAGTGTTTTTATAATATCGTTATTGTAGGTACCTGTTGTAAAATCCATTATGACATTGGTAGAGAACGAACAGATCTGTTATAGAAAATATATAAAAATTTTGAACATAATAATAGAAAATTATTAAAATTGTAAATATTATGTTATATTTATGAAAACAAAGACACATTAAGAACATGTTTGATACACATTTTACACAACTCAACATCAAAAGCTCTCTAGATAAGAACCAGACACTTACGATATGTAACCTATTTCACCACATGAGGTGGTCGAAAAACGACCGCGACCTTTTTTTATTAATTTCGGGGTTACAACAATCACAATGCTCAATTACAGTGAGCTTCAAATAGAAAAAAATTACAAACTCTCTGATGGAAGATGAAAGCAACGTTATTGACTTATAACAAGAACGTAATTATAACAGAAAAAGGTAGACTACAAAACGAGAATAAAACACTATATATTTAATTAGAAGTTCACAATTGTAAAGTTTGGCTTTGAATGTCTGCAGGGAATCAAAATGAATATTTAACGCCGTAAAATTAGGCAGATAACAATTATAAAGCATGGAAAATCTTGTTACAGGAGAGTTATTGGTTGAACTACTCGTATTTCTGTTAAAAAAGATTCCAAACAATGCAAAACTTCTTGTGTTACCAATAGATATTCGCAACGAGTTATATTATTTTGTATAGTTATCTATATTTATCATGATATATTACAAAGTGAACATTAGTGTGGTAAAAATGATTATTGACGTAAGTGGAGTAATGTATTAGGCTATACAGATTGTCTTCAGGTACTAGGTACACACAGTAACTGAATACAGAGACGGTTCCCAAAAACTGATGAAATCTGTAAAAAAGTGTTCATGTCCTGCATAATATGATTTTGTTCCCTAGATATTGAAATGGATTGCTTTGAAAGCTCCACCTTGAGTTTGCTATTTAATTGATATGGTTTTTTAAATTTAATGTAAGACTTAAACTGATTAAAATAACCTTGTTTAGTATTATGCCCTTTTTATATTTTATTTATCTGCAATTTATTATTGTAACGCTAGCTCGGTAGACAATCAACTCTATTCAAACGGGTGAATTCCTAATAATTTGTAAATTTTTACCTAAATTGGTGCGCCACTGGCCACCCGAATTTGTTCCAAATACGCTCCAAGTTCGCTTAGTATGCGGAAAGCGTTGTTGATGTTAAACACCAAATTTGTGAACGTTCGAAGAGGTATTTATTTAAATCGTAGCGCTTTGGCGGTTATAATTCCCATTTGTTTCCAGGCATTAATTTGTTTGTGACGTCAGAATGGACGCCGACTGAATTTCTGCAATTGTTTAATCTCCACCTATCTTCAAAACTGGACTTTGAAAAGCACTTTCGCTGGAGGCTTGAAGATGCTTGAATCTTGTTCAGTACGGTATTGTCTCGCATGCACACAAATTTCTGGATGCTCACACTGATATTTAGCTTATTACAGTACCTTAAACTTTGAGGTGTCTTCGTTCGGTGATCGGAAAGGGCCCCCTCTAGTATCTTCCTCTGCAACGGTTTCCCCGGCGGTTGTACTGCTACACTCCTGCCTGATGCGTCGCAGTGGAAAACGCTGGCTCTAGAAGCTAGTTTCGGCTGCAATTCTGTTTCGTAATTTTGAAGTGGCTCACTACCGCAGCCCTCGGAAATGCTCTTGGTCAAATAAAAATTTTTTTGTTGCGGATATTGCCACAAACATTCACATATGAACTAGACCACTTGCTTAACACAATGATATAATTCTTGTAGATAAAAATTACAATTTATTATGTAAAAACTTCAATTAAATATGGAGCACAAATCTGCATGTTAATCTTATAATTTATTCGATTGTTATCTCATGAAGTCCGATGTAAACAAATGCTAATCTAATACTATACAAACGGAAATCAGCCAAGTTTAAATCAATTACATTTTGAAATAAATTTACTTACCAATTATCAAATTTAATCCTTTCTTATATCTAAAATATTGTCTGCATTTTTAATTGTCAAACTCTCTCTTTGCGCCACTACACGTTTTATTATTTGCTTGCTCTGTTCGCTCGCGTAATTGCACTGATCCTTTTAAATAGTTCACTTCCTTCATAAATGCTTTTGATGTCCCTCTGTCTTCTTTTCACTCGCTTTTTCTCTTGTCTTGCTGTTTACTTTTTCCTTGCTTTATCCTATCTTGTCTGCTTCTTACAATTGCTATTTTATGCCTTTATGCCTGCCTTCTTAATTGCTCGTTGCAACATTATTATTTTTCTGGCTTCGTATGCCTTTTTAGAGTGTTCACAACTTGACCTACTTAGCTATATTGAAATCTAATCTTCATTGACCTGCACATAGCAAACCTTGTTGTGATTATTCATTTCTTTTGGTTTGGCTATTCATTCTGTACAAACCTAATATTTAAATATACGGTACCCCCCACCCAAGAAAAGCGCCCTTCCGTGCTTTCCAAGAATACTTCGATACTCAGCATCACTCCGTTTCGCTAATACAATGAAATGCTATGAACCAGTTATTTATCAAAAAAAAACGACGACGACCATAGCTCAAAAGTTGATGTTGCCTTCATTTTCGGAGGACCTATCGTATGAAAACGATCCAAGACTTCAGGAAGGTTTCTGGCTACCGGAATCGTGTACACATACGAACATACATCCCCCCCACAGCACGTTTAGGCACCCCCCAATACGGGGGATTGATCTAGTGGGCTGGGATCTTCACCAAAAGATCCGCACCGCCGAGATGGAGATTTGATATAGTGGGTTCACTAGTCGGTTGGCTCGAATTTTAGAGATATTTGACTCAGAGTGGTTTTCGATATGAGGGAATTTCAATACTTCGTACACTTCGTGTCGAAGTAATTAATTTGAACTTCGACTTCAACCCTGTGAAAAACAAGCTTTGCCCCCAAATAAATATTAATAGAATATCAGCGAATTTCTGAAGAAAGTTCTGTGTAGGACAACAGAATCGTTTTTAACAATTGTAGTACATTGGCCATATGTCTTGACAAAGCATGCATGCGAGAATTGGTTGCGGTAACAATTGCCCTCAACTGAATCCCGTCCTTATCTATCTTCGGTAGATCATATGCATGATAATGCATATAAGGAGCAATCGTATTTCTAGGAAACAAGATAGGCTTATTTGTATATCAATACTACCGGAGTAGTTCATAGCTGCAGTCGCCTGTATCATAAGAGACATAGTAGGATTGCGATTTAGGCTTCTTTGAGTACTCTTATGATCGCGTCATCTAGTTTGGATGTTAAGGTAACCCATCAAACAAAATGTTAAACCAGTTACAATATATCTTCTGACGCTACGCACGTAGTTTAATTTAGTGCTCCGTTAGTTAAAATATATAATTTATAGTTTAATATATTAAAACCTCAAAATTGGTGACCCCGACGTGAAACTGGGAGGAACCTGCCAGCAATCGATGCTCGAAAACGAAGTGTTCCAGATGGCAACCGAAGAAAATAAATTCGAACCTACCTGAGTGCCCAGTTCTTTCGTTGATCTTCTTCATTTGAAGATGTAATCATACATTTCATTTTTGCGATTCTAAGGTGCAGGGTTTGTAAGTTGTCTGGTAGAATTTGAGTTTGTTCAGAATCAAAAGTTCATCAAATATGTAAAAAAATGGGGTGATATGTAGATATCGTGCCCATTACATATATCATTCAATATCTTGGAATTCAAACATATAATTAAGGGGAAAATATTTTAAAACGTTGTTTACATTTGTATAAATAAAATTGAGTATCATTTTCCATAACAACCCGATATAATGTTGTAGTGACTGATCAAAGGTCACTACAGTGCTCGTACTATCAAAGAGTGGAGCTTACATTTTTTTGTTCCGCCCATGCCAAGTCAGAACAAACACCTTATTTCTCTTGCACATTGTTTCGAAAGTAATGCACCTATAGTTCATTCAAATGAAGCAAAATCTGCAACCCAAGTTACAAATATCAGCAGTCAGTTGATTACTAATTTGATTTTATTAAAGTATAGATCATGGGATGTACGTAGTATAATATAGAAGTTATAGTTTATGTCAAATTTGCAAAGTTTGAAATTGGAAAATTGTGCAATGTCTACCTAAAAGAAATCTTCTGAATGTGATCTGAGAATAAATTTACCCACTAAAAATGTTGCAAATGGCTTCCTTAAGCAAATATTCATATTAAAAACACGACTCACTGATTATGACATTAATAAAGAGGCCATATTTCTCTGATCTAAATTTTAATAAAGTCATATTAGTAATCAACTTACTGCTGATATTTCTAACTTAGATTGCAGATTTTGTTCTATCTGGAAGCTAAATGAACTGTAGGTGTAGCCAAAAATGTGGGTGGGATACTTTTACAACTCACTTTAGAATCAGCAGTTCTTCAATTTTTATTACTGCTCTAACGAATCAAAGGTAACTCAATACAATTGCTTACAGCACGTGTCTTGTCTAAGTGGTTTGAGATGTTGTGTAAGCGTCTCATTGTTAAAGCAGAGTGGAATTTGTTTTTTCTTTAGTTTCACGTACATATATTTAACAACATATAAACCATTAAAGAACACTGCCTGGATTTGATTGCTAGGTGTCCAAACAATTGTTGGAGATCTATTAAAATTTAAAAAATCTGTCGGATCGTAAGCTTGCAGCAATGACTGTTTTCAAAAGATATTCATAAAATTTGTTCCGGAAAAATGGCGCCTTTAAAGGCAAATATTCAATAGAATGTTAACACAGCCGGCGCCTACTGAGTTATATGTTGTGTGAAGCTAAGACCCTGTTTTACATATGGCTTTTTTTACAGCTCATTCTGAACCACATTTGTCTCTGACTTTTCTGGATTCCGTTCCGATCAATTCGCTTTTCCATTTCGTTTTTCCACTTTATTAACTACCGGAATCGCCGAGCAGAGTCTCTGCAAGCCGAAAATTTGTTTAGGACCACCCTGCGCGCAGATGGGCGCGAGTTAATCAAATTATTTGTTCCGTGTGACTACTCCTGAACACTAAATTAAACATTACGTTTCAATTTTAAACAGGCTGAGTTCAGAACCTGGAAGCGCCCAGCAAGTTTCGTAGCGGTAAAAGCGCGAGGCGGTTTTTCTGTAGCTCCAGGAAGAGCCTTATCAGATCCTTCGGTGAGATTGTGCGATGGTAAATAAGAAGAGCGTCAGCAGAGATTGATTGCGGCTTGATGGTATTTACAAGGCACTATTTTCCCTTCATGCGCGTTTAAGTATGTCACTGATAATAAAACATGCAAATGCTCGCTGGAATCTTCGGTGCGGCGAGATAACGGCTGATTTATTGGGGATGAACATATGGAATTGGAAACGAATTTAAATTTCGGCGGAGAGGGTAACGAAAGTGCCTGTAAATAACAAGAAAAATGGGCGCTCGTTTTTAGGCGCTCCTCCGCTAAGGAAATTATGGCGGCTTCTTTGCCCACATTTTCATATTTTGGGACATCAAACAGAAACCCACGCAGCTTTGCTGCTTTGGTACGAAATTTCGGTCCTTTATGTTGAAAAAGCTGTTATATTATGTTATAAATGTTGTTTTTAAAAGAGTCCTGCGTGTTTGCGGTAAGCTACTCTTTTAATGGTTTTTATTAGACAAAAATTTCAATAAATTGATTGCAATATGCAGGTTTTAAAAGAAACTCGTAACCGCTTCTATAAATAACTACTATAGCTCCATTCTTTAGCGTTACTGACACTCGGTTTAATTATGTATGCATCTAATTACTCGTTTGTTGCGGAAGACATTTAAATAGTTTTTAAACATATAAGTAAAAAGTAATTGAAGAATTATGTTTGTATAAATATTCTCCTTATGCGTTTTATTAGGGATTCAATGCAAGAACCAAGCGATATTTTACAATACGTGACAACTGCACAAGTCATATCATAATAGAAAAATAAATGATCTGGAGATGTGTGTTGTATGTCATCCTAATGACATCATCGGACAACCACGTGATATAGGCATTCATTCGGTGCTAGTTTACTGTTGTCTCACATTGTGTAAGTGTCAGTGTCAACATTTGCTTCATCCGTAAATAGACTAAAATAATGCCGAAAATGCTGATTTCTGTAGAATCTCAATAGTTAATCCTCCTCTTGTTTGCGATTGTGTAAAATAACCACCGGTGTTCCTCTTAACCTTCGAAAATGATTAACGGTACTCTTCTAATATCTTGATAAGTCATTTTCATAGCTGGTATAGGCAAAGGCCAGCTGGAGTCAAATAACTATAGAAAGCACTTTCTTTTTAAAATAGACAGTCACGGTTGTAGAAATTAAAAGCTACAGTTTTTAAAATTTTAACAAATAGTAACTATTGATGCAAGTGAGTAACAAATCAAATTGCCAATGGGTCTCCTGAACCCTGTTAAAACGTTAGTTAAAATTTCGTTTAAAAATTGCAAAGATATTTCAAAATATTGGTTAAAACTCTTGTCAAACTGTTGAGGCCACTCATGGGGTCATCAACGAAATCGACTGGCACTGATGATATCGGAATACAATTAATTCAACTTTGTTGTCCTTACCTATTGTCACATATAACGCATATTGTTAACTACTGCCGGAAATACAGTGTATTTCCAAAATTTTGGAAAACTGCCTGTGTTATACCACTTCCTAAAGTGAATAAGTAAGTAGTTTCAGTGATCTTAGGGCGATTAGTATTTTACCTACACTTTCTAAGATTTTAGAAAGAATAATGGACACACAGTTGAAAAAATTTCTAAATGAACATGCATTACTCCCTGCTACTCAATCTGGATTTAGAAAAGGCTTTAGTTGTACAACTGCACTGTTGAAAATAGTTGATGATATATTGGTCGCCACTGATAATAGTCAATTAACTAGTCTTGTTTTACTAGATTTTACAAAAGCTTTTGACACATTAGATCACAGTATGTTATTGGCTATTTTACATTATGTTGGACTCAGTAATAATGCAATTCTTTTATTTAAGAATTACCTTTCCGATAGATCGCAGCTTGTAAAATTAACAAACCAGAAATCTGGGTCCATTATTATATGCAACTTACACTTCTAATTTTGATACAGTTATAAAATCTTGCAGTGTTCACTTTTATGCCGATGATACCTAGGTTTACCATTCTTTTGATCCCAATGACATTATTACAGTCAACAATATGATTAACACTGATTTAAATAATTTAATTACATTGGCAGAAAACCATTCTTTGGTAATTAATCCCTCTAAATCTCAGGTTGTCCTATTTGGCGCGCCTAAGTCTCGAAAAGCTAAAGTTGACCAATTGAAAATTATGGTTAATAACACTCAGCTACCTGTTGTCGACGTTGCACGTAATCTTGGACTTTATATAGATTCTGATCTAAGATTCAAAAAACACGTTAGTCTTAGTATTCAAAAAGCTTATGCAAATTTGAAAAATATTTATTCTAATATACACATACTTAATAAAAATGTAAAAAAAATTTTGCTAGAATCCTTAGTTCTATCTCGTTTTAACTTTTGCGATTCAGTATACGGGCCTTGTCTGGAAAGTACTGATGTAACCAGGATACAACGAATACAAAACAGTTGTATAAGATTAATTTTTGGTTTAAGAAG
Source organism: Agriotes lineatus (assembly GCA_940337035.1). NCBI lineage: Eukaryota > Metazoa > Arthropoda > Insecta > Coleoptera > Elateridae > Agriotes > Agriotes lineatus. The sequence continues at coordinate 24,772 of CALNHX010003749.1, read as the reverse complement.
GAGAGATCACGTTTCTCATAAGTCAAAAGAACTCAATTGGATCAATATGTTAAAAAGAAGAATGGTACATTCGTGTTCATTATTTCATAAGATCATTATTTTCAAAACTCCACCATACCTATTTAAAAAGATTAAATTTCGCTGTGATATACATAATATTAACGTAAGGAGTAAAGGACTGCTTACGCCGCCTCTCCATACAACTAGCATGTTTTGTCGCTCGTTTTCATATAATATTGTTAAGTTCTACAACTCCTTACCATCTTTATTTAAGGAATCATCGTCTTCAAAATGTAATAACAGTATCTTCACGTATTTTCTAAATAACGGAATACCTTCTTAGACCAGTGGTCAGTTCAACAAATTGTTTTTGTTATAAACCTACAGGTAAACTGATAGTCATGTCACTAAGACACTAAATTATTTCTATGGCATATAAGTCACTAAATTAAATTATCTTGATGGCATATAAGTAATTATCTATTATATTAATTATTGTAACTAGGTTAAGTGGAAGAGCAGTAATTTTACCAAAATTACTGAACTTCGCCTTTTGTTATCTTGAATTGTGAATTCAATTGAAGGAATCGGAATTATTTATTTTGTGATGACAATAAAGACATTATTATTATTATTATTATTATTAACAAGAAAGTCCTGTAATCGCAACTCAGCATATTAGCCTCGTCCACCGCTCTCTATTCACAAGACCCATAGCAGAATATATTGTTATAATACATAAAGAGCTGTCTAAAATCAAAGTCATTAATTGAATATTAATTATGATGTGAGTTAAAATGATATAAAAGGCATTTGAGCATTCTACAGTGGTTTAAAATAATTATAATATTATTACAAGCATATGGTGCGTGTGACGACTATTATTTCTATTAAAAGTAATATGAAAGTAGGTAGATTTCAAATAAGATAATATTGTAGATGGCAGGAATAATGGTATCATAGGATATTAAAAATTTTGTTGAAACAGATTACATAATAGCAAATTTATGAAGAACAAGATGTAATTATTTTTGGCGTGAATAAAAAAATAGAAATTTAAACCTTATTACTTAAAATAATTTGGAAAAAGTAAAGGGGATACAAACAAATTTACCAGGTGTTAATTAATACAAGAAATATATTGGTGAAATGCAGATGAAGTTATAATTATTATTGTAAGGTGAATGAATTAGATACAAGCAAGTAAAAGTAATTAGAATAGAAGTGGATTTGGATAGAGTTATTTATTACGTTATTACAAGTGATAAGAAGTGACATTATAAACAGTTATGCATTACACTACAATAGTGGAATACAAACGGACGTGTGTGGCTGACTGCGAGGGATTGCAGAGGTGTTATACCTAAGGGTAAGAATCTAGTTTAGCGACCAACTCCGATCGACATGTGCTATACACCATTCGACGCGACTCGTCGAGCTGAACAATATTGCTGCTGGGGACATTCGGGGCAGACCAAGGGTTACTGAGATGCAGCACTGTAAAGTTTCTTTTTTATAAATTTTTTCTTCGTGGAAAACACTCTGGGGCCTTTGGCGGGGTCTCGCGCAGCGCTTCGCTCAACGTACCTCAACGAAGCCTAATAACAAGTCACACTACGCGCCACCTAACCTAACCTTACCTAACATAAGTCAACCTAACCTAATCTAGTTTAGCGGCCAACTCGGATCGACATGTGCTATACACCATTCGACGCGTCTCGTCGAGCTAAACAATATTGCTGCTGGGGACATTCGAGCCGGACCAATGGTTACTGAGATACAGCACTATAAAGTTTTTTTTATACAAATTTTCTCGTGGAAAACACTCTGGGGCCTTCGGCGGGGCGCAAGTCACACTGCGCGCCACCTAACGTAACCTTACCTAACCTAACCTAACCTTACCTAGCCTAACCTAACCTATCATAACCTAACCTAACCTAACCTAACCTAACCTAACCTAACGTAACCTTACCTTACCTAACCTAACCTAACCTTACGTAACCTAACCTAACCTAACCTAACCTAACCTAACCTAACCTTACTTTACCTAACCTAACCTAACCTAACCTTCCCTAACCTTGGCTCCAACTAGCTCCTGCAGGCGGTATCGACTCCTAAACGTAGCCTTTACGTGGATCGTCACTTGCCTGAATTTGTCGAAGACAGGGTACAGTTGCGGGCGTGAATCTTGAAATTCGTTGCTGTACTTGCGAGAGAGCGAAAACGAACGTGGTTAACGACGGACGTTCCCAATTCGGAAGAGGGCATGCGTTGCGACGGATACCCTAGAAATCACAGAATGAATTCCTCGGCGTACCTCAATTATTCAGTACGTTGAAGAACTTCGAAAATTTGCCTAATGAAATCCCTCTGGTAATTACAGTGCATGCTCTGTGAAATGGTATTGCGTCCAACACGTTTTGTTCACACTATATCTAATCGCCGACTTCCTGAGATGCAGAAAGTCCCCCCCCCCCCCCAACATGGCCTCAGATCATCTACCTGAAAACCCCCAAATGAGATCGTATGCACTTCAATACTTAGTACAGCCTAGCAATTTGCTAAGATCTTATATGAGTAGAACGATCAGTTCGTTCAATGGAACTCGGGCCGCCAGAACAAGGAATTTTATACCGTGTACCGCTCTACACGAAGCGGTTGACAAGGCCTTGACTAGCTCTTTTAACTCTCGGCAGAATATGGCGTGGTGTAAGGATCAGGCTAGGAAATGCTTCGGGCTTTTCACTTGAACAAAAGGATTAATACAAATTGGGCGCCTTGTCGTTACTCACATCATATAAAAACACAACAAACTATTTAAAATACATCACCTACCTTTGGTTTTCCACCGCTACCTAGATTACTTGTTCAGCTAGAGGGGTTGCAGGAGAAAACACAAACAAATAATAGCAATAGGGGAATTTATTTAATCCCAAAAGTCGCAATAAACTACTTGCATTTGCCCTCAGGCCATGTGAGAACAAATAAAGTGGTAGGACTATTGCCTATCAAATAATAAATAATAAATCATAAACAGGAATTTACTTCTAAGTTAATCCACCAAATGCTAATTATAGCTTAATTTGCAACTCCAGGACAACACCTGTGCTATCGCAATTGGCATAAACGCTTAACGCCTAAAGCGCGGCTGATAAGTTACAATGCACATCCGTATTTCAGCAATTTTGAATTATTTACATTCTCGCTCATTAGCGTTATAAAAGATTGAGCCAAAAGGTTCATTAAACTCTTTCAGTTTCATTTGCGAAGATCTTAGTAAAAACTGGCATAATTAAGGCGAATGCCTTTGTCGACTTACAGTACTTACAGTTTAACTTGATGTTGAAGTCTAGCGATCGGCAAGAGGAATTATCCTGTTGTGTTGCATTTATCCATGAAAACGCTAAGCCGGATTTGACTGCTAAATTCCTGAGACTCCCAAGGTTGCCACTGTTAGAAGTCAGCTAACCACAAAAGGTAGCGGCACATGTCGGGAATTCCTAACCCATGCGGAAGCAGAATCGGGAAACTGAATTAGTTGAATTTTTAGCCTTCGCTTGAGCCCAATTTAGCCCATACAAGACCACAACTCACACTAAACCATATTAGCTCATTCTAGTCTGTAGCTGCTGAATTTTAGTCCTTAGCTGCTGGCCTAAATATTAGAAATTAGAAAGCGAAAATAACCTCGCAGAAACATTCCTACCGAATGGTGTTCACGGCCTAATTATTGCAGAAGACGCATCGCAGCGATTTCAATCATTCCCAGAGCAAGGAAACCCAGCCTAAATATAAAGATCAGTACGCAAAGAATACAATAAGATGAGCTTTTTTACCTACGCAGAATGTGCTTTACGAAAGCAACGTCAAGTGGCTTTGCTTGTTAAGCAACAAAAACGGCTTCAGCTTCACCCAGCAATTCAAACCCGCGAGAGCGTGCTTCTCGAAAAATTAATACTTTGTCAGCTATTCGGCTGTTTGAGCGGCTTACTAAAATCAAAATTCCAAACAAGTTCCAACGCGAAAACCGCAGGTGTTTATCACTCCCCACACACGCCTGCTGCGATAAACTTGAATTCTTTTGCTAGAATAATTAGATATAAGGTGGTCCGAAATAAGTTGCCAAATGCATTAACGCGATATAGAAATTAAATTAAAGCGGGGAGTTACAACCGGGCGGATAAAAAAGGTCTCCAAGTTGGCACTGTACAGCTTCCTTGCTAAATCAACTAATGAAGTGAATCTCGGGATCATTGTCGAAGAAACATTAAAAAATATAAATCCCAAGTCTCACACCAGTTTTTTGAAAAGTACCGGAACAGGAATCTTAAAAAGATTGGTTTTCGAAAATCCTTTTTACTAGGAATCTTATGTTTGGTTTTCAACACACTAAACCTAGTAGCTGATGAATGGCCACCAAATTCACCTGATGGAAATCCATTGGATCACTTTATATGGGACGCACTTTAAGAACTGGTTTATTTCCAGCTTAGAACAACATTTGAAACACTGCACGAATTGTGGGCAAAGATAGAATATCCTTGGGACGAAATATCGTAAAATTTAATTATAAAATAAATTTTACAATTCAATAAGTACTTAAGAGCAGTCAGTACAGCATATTTTTAAATAAGTTGAAGTAGTTTCTATAACTAGTTAAATAAGTGCGCTTGTAAAAGCATTTTTCAATGTAATTTTTAGAAAGTTATATTTTTGTTATTTTTTGAAATAATTGATTTAAATTTTGCGAACATAATTTTTTCTTTTTTCTTTACTAGCTCTGTAAATCTCAAACATATCTACTATAACATGAATTATTGGGCTTCAAACAGAGGTCATATCCATCCGGTATATACAGGGTCCGGCAGAATGACGTATCCATTTTCAAAGTTAATTCATTTCATAATATAATGCGATATAAATTCAAATCAAGTCGCCATGCTTTCGCGATAAATGGAAATTTAAGAAAGTTGTCAAAGTGTTTGCGAGAAATGTCAGTTTAGCTGTGAATATAGAGCATTGGTCAAATATTCAACGTTCTTTTGCGGTTGAAGCTTATTTTAAAAATAACAATTCTGTTGTAACCACCCAGCTTTTATTTCGTCGTTACTTTCATTTAAATCCACGAGATCCAGTTCCTAGTCTAATAATAATTAAAAAGTGGGTACACAAGTTTCGCACTACTGCCTCATGTGCCAAAGAAAAAGCAAAAGGAACAAACTCGTTCTGTACGCATACTTGAAAATGCTGAAAGGGTAAGAGCAGCTTCAAGAGTGCCAGCAGCGAGAAGGTCACTTGACTGATGTAATGTTTAAAAAATAAAATTTCCGTGTTTCCTGAAGAACCTTTTGTTTCATTTTTGAATAAAAATTTAGCCGTTAACAAAAACAACTCAATTTAAAATGGATACTTCATTCTGCCGGACCTTGTACATCAACCGCCTTTAAACTTCACACTTTTCCCTTGACTTAACTGAAACCGGTAACCACTATTTCAGTCTCAGTCAGTGAAAAACAAACTGCCTAGTTAAGGGACACAAATAATTATTACCAAAAACCATATTTGAATTCACAAGGTGTAAGGAAGACATTGCCAAAAATGGTTGTTTTACCTCTTTTATATCCGGTGGAACTTCTCAGTTTATTGAACTAGTAAAAAAGTATAGTTTTAAACAATCATTTTGCAAAAGTATGTTTTTCAAAACGTACCTATACAGCCAAACTCTTCGTTCTATCGAAATAAGACTGAGGGAAGATAGTATAATTAAAGTATATAGTGACTTCGGCGAGTCCTCCAGTAGCCAGATAAGAGTGCAAGATAAAGGAGCAGATCGTGCTAGTTGCCCGAATTTCGCTTAAATAATTTTCCAGCCATAAATCCTTGCTACGCGGAGCGGACCGGAGGGACACTGAAATGTTCATTTCCGGTGATTGACTAGGAAGTCTCCCCAGCGTGCAGTTCTGAGAACCCGCATGCACCTAGTTCGCCATTCTCGCCGGTAATAACGCGAAAGCGGACCGTTTCATGTTGACGTTTTCCATTAACATAACAGTTTTTGTTTTGCGAAGCTTGCGGATTATGGACTGTGCGCACTATGTGCGGGGCCCTAGCCTTCCACGCTAGTTTAATGTTCGCGTAAATAAATAACGCCGGTCGCCTCGCACAAACACCGGCGATAGCTGTTTGACTAAAATTATCCTGAATTATTAGAAGGGATAGGATAGTTGGCGCTAAGGATTATCGAAATGTCTGTTGAGCAAACTTCGGGCGTGATACTGCTGCATGTTAATAGGGCAGAAGGGTGGTACTTGTGACACTTCGATTGGCTATTTTCAGTATTAAAAGCTGAACGCTGTCTCGCTGGCAAAGTTTTGTGGATAGGCTACTCGATATTTGTCAAACTTTGATAGAGCAGAACATTAAATTCATAGCAGCAGCTCTCTAGGCATCGATAAGCAAAGTGCGCTGTTGTTTAATACCGATTATTTCTTAATACATACATAATTATAACAACATATAACAGCACCCTTTAGGTAGGTCGGTATATTGGTCTTTTAATAGCAGTTTTATTCAAAGTTACGGTTTTTTGCTTTGACGGTTCGGTTTTGATTTAAAACATATGCTCATGGGGCGCGGCTAAGGGCTCAGCCAAGCCTGCTAAGACTGTTTCCACAAAAAGCCCTTATTTTTAAAGTTATGAATACTGCATCTATGCGATATCAGCGACGCTATATAACGTATATTAATTATTTTTAAGGAAATTCCTCTAGATACTGAAATGTATGCCGGTATGAAGTCGTTTCTCGTTTCCGCATTAATTTATATTTTTCTGATTTCTTGCAGGGTGATTATAGTTGCACATAGTTAAAATTCTTGCTTCATCAGTAAAAGTATTAGGTGGTCTGCTTGTTTGTTATTTATCAGTCTTCCTAGACGTGTTTATTTTTGTAGGATGGCAATTCCACATTTCTTTGGGTATTTTTTAGTCGCATTGTTATAAAATAGTTCTCTCCAGGTTACGCCTCACTTCATGCTGGCGCTAGTTTGGTTGCATACCCAATATTTACTCCGTTTCTCAACATTTTTACGTCTTATCATTTTGCCTTCTTGCCTTGATGCAGTAAGGTTGTTGAGTGATCTACGTTTGTGATACGTACCATGTTCGTTTTTTTTTTGCTAGCATCATTCCTTGAGAACGTCCCCTTTTGATTCCGCTTGGGTTCTACTGTATTGCATTTAATTTTAGCTCCTTTTTTTCCCGTACGGCTAAATTCAGCCCCCTTGCGAATGCATGGCGTCCTTGGGTTATTGCGGCTTCGCTGCTTGGGATGCGTGTACTAGAAGGCTCCAATCCTGCAAGTAGCTCGAATTCAATCTACTCCGTCTAAAACTATTTGAAATCTCATCGTTACGATATCTGCATATAGACGACTTTAGTGCAGATCACTTGTGCCTTCCGTGACGTCTAGAATCCCCTTGTGTACATGTCCCAGAATTTATATTTTTAATATGTTTGGCATATACCAGAGTATATCTTATTCGGCAAACATAAGGTTGCCTTCATAATTCACTTAAGCTAATAGCATAAACGTACAAACTTACCTATTTAGCACAGTTTGTTACGGTTTACTTTCGCGTTAGTTGAAGTATTAATATTTCTGGTTTCCCAATGCACGCCGATTGCATTTTAGTTAGCGGAACGCACTTCGTTTGCGCAAGCAGCCATGCTTACAGCTCAATTCTTTCTTCTATTCCTAGACAGCAACTCAAGCGGTCATGTTTTTGGGCCCAAGTCGTATCCGAACTTGTACTTCCTGCACGTGGTAGGATATTCTTCGTAAATATGGTTTACGGATTTGTCGGTTCGACTGTAATTAGTTATTTTGTTGAGAACAACTGGTCGCTCACTTATAACTTTATTCAAGTCAAGAAACCGCAGAAGCAAGCTATTGTAAATTGTGGCGCTTCCATTGAAGAAGGTATGCGAAACAGTTCTTTGATTCATTGCGTGCTTAGGCTTGCTCTAGATTTTTCGCTAATGCGTTATGTATATATCATTTATTAGCGCTCCTCGCAAGGCTACCAAGTTTGAACCGTTTGTAAAAAAATCGGAATTTACTCTTCCGATAGCGTACACGTGTTCAATCGCTGAATAAGAAGCTATATGAAAAGGGGGAAATAATTTTAATATAGTTGCTTGGCAGATGACGGTACCTTAATAGCTGAAAATGAAGATGACTTGCAGTAGTTACTACAGCAGTTCCATCTTATGTGTCGAGAGTTTAATTTAAATATTCCAGTTGGCAAAAAAAACCTTCACTATAAGTAAACAGCCTACACGATGTAAGCTAGAACCAGAAGGAATAGTGCAGGTGGTATAAAGACGGAAGTGATGCAGCAAGCCAATAAAACCGCTAGAATATCTGGATGCCTTAATAGCACCATATGATACAATAAGTTCTTAATACGTGAATCTAAAGTACGAATATATAAAAGTACCATACAACCTATACAGACGTATGGCACAGAACCAGACACTTACAAAACAATGCAAATTCTGGAATTAACTGAAAGGAAAACTCTAGAATTTACCCAATAAAAAGTGAGTCAATTCGAGAAGAATGCCAGATCCAGAAAATCGGGGATTGGGTAACCAGAAGGCGAAGAGAATGGAATGACGACGTCACCCAAAGTGAGATGAAGTATATGGAGACCGCGGAAAAGATGGTGCGACTTCTAAACCGGTAGCAACAGGCCAATGGCCTAATAAAAAGTACAAGAAGAAGAAGACGATCAACCACTAGCCAGGGGAATAACCTTCAAAAACATTTTAAAAAGTAAACGAAATATAAAAAACCGCTTTTCCACCAAATGTAAAAATAATAGTTAGCCAAAAAGAGTAGGATTTGGAATATGAAAAATTCAAAAAAACCTGCCTTTCTTAAAGATGAGAAGGTACGTAAAAGATTTAAAGAAATATTTCGAAAATATATAACAAAAAAAAGATTTTACGAAACCTCACAGTCACAGGCCGTCAATTGGAGAGTTAAAAAAATCACTGTTTGTAATTTGTTTTAATACTTATTCGCCTAGCACCTAGCTTGGGTACAAAGTTACATGATTACTACATATTTTGGATGTGACTTATTTATTACACTTGACATCATTATTTAACTATCAACGGTTATATTTCTAATATCTGAATACTAATCAGTACATTATTGCCATCCTTAACCTTATTTTTGTTGCCACATTTTTAAACCAACTCTATTCTAACAATTTTTTATTCCTTATATTAGTTCTTTATTTACAGATTATCCATCTGCTGTACATGCATTTATTTCTTTACTATACTACCTGCCGTGATGATGATCATAAATAGACCTTCTTGTCACTTCAAGTCATTTTCAAAAAAAAAAAAATAGCTAAGGTTCTGGTCGCATATTATTTATGATTCATATTGTAACTTTCATTTATCAATTAAGTTCACATATGTTAATGCATTTGCATCATTATTTCTCTATTCATTCTAAACAATTTCTATTTGTATTTCTACAATTATTTTTTAATATCTTATGTTGAAGACACACACTTCACACAATGGTTGCTGCGCAAGCACCAAAGTCGCGCTCCAACTCTGTATCCCGAATTCGGGGCAAGTTGAGCATTGTACCGCCAGATGCCAGCGCATAAAGCTCCAGCCTCGTCACCTCAATGTAAATGAGGTTACAGATTATGCATACATATACATGTTGAAGCACATATCCCTTATAATATACAAACACCTTAAGACAGACCGGTACGATTTCATAATTGTATTTTGCAATGAAACATTTACTAGAAACTTTTGGACTGGATTAGTCTTTCGTCCTTTGACGACAAGTGAAAATTGCAGTTTGGAAGTACTTCGTAATAAAGTCTTGTAGTTAATGTGCTGCATTTGTATGATTTGGCATAATGTTTGTAATTATTTCAGGTATTGTGGTAAATCTGAAGCGACATATCTACTACAAAAAAAGATCGCTCAAAATCGTATTAAAAAAATCTGGTGTGATACACGCACCCAACTTCCTTTTACAGTGATCTTATAATTAGCCAAAAATTAGATTTTAAATTTCTAAGCATTTGTAAAGAAAATTCAAAAATTAAAAATTTTACAAAAACGCTACAAAATAGAGCGTTAGTTGAAGAGACAAATTTTCTCTAAAATTTTAAGCTGAATTCAAAAATTTAATAATATACCGGGTGTTCTATTTAAGATAGGAGTTAATACAAAAAATAGAAAAAAAAATAAAAGAAAGCCATTTTAGATGTATTCAACTCGAAAATCATATCTCACATCAATAGTCATTAGAAATGTAATAAAAATGTAAAGTTTGAAAAAATCGTTATAGCCTTTAAAAAAAAAACTGAAAAATCACAAGAGTAAACACCATACTTTCGGTTATGCGAATTTCTTTAAAAGCTTGCGACAAAGTAGTACGCAAAACTTACATATAAAGTTTCAACATCATTCCCCTTTTCGCTTTTGAGATATTCTATTCACACATACACTGACAGACACACAGACCAATGAACAAAAACATGTTTTTGGGTTCAGGGGACTCTAAAACGTGAAGATCTGTTGAAAACTCAATTTAGAATTTTTGGGGTGAATCCAATACTTCCTTTATCGTAAAACAATATAAACACAATAATGTCCTTAAGCACAAGCAGTTACTCTCCAAACAGTGGTTGGGCTGATACTGCGTATTGCGTAATATAATAATACAGCAGTGCCAATTACATTATTAGCGTTGTTTGATTAGCTAAAGTAGATGTAGTAGCATTTAAAACTGAAGCTACTTTTCAAACCACTTTTTAAACATGACTTAGTGGTTTTTGCAACCAATCGAATCTCGACATCAATAGGGAATTTAGAAAATTTTTGGCGTGTAACTAATTTCTCATCAAAAGTAGTTTTAAGGTGTTTTGATACGAGAGGATTCAATCCTTATGATAAACTCGATACTATTTGTGCCCATATATAACATACACTCGAATATATTTATCACAAAATTTAAGTGAACAAACTTAGAATTCGAATTCTATGACAGGAGTAGTGACGTGGGTTGGGTAAATACCCAGTGGGTAGGGTATTTATAAATAGGTATATACCTGGATATTTATCCCTGTATCGGGTAAATACCTAGAAATTGGGTATTTATGGAATTTGTAATAGTTCATCTAATGCTAATTTAATAATAATAATAAATGTGAATTGATAAATAAAAAACAATAAAATAAACTTGAAGAAGACCACGAGTTGGTCGAAATATGGTTTAAAAGAAAATGACCATTTAATCTGACCTATTAAGATATTATTAACCATTAATCTTGTTATAATATTTACTTATACAGAGTGATTCAAAAGTATGACCATTAAATTAAATGGGTGTACACTGACCTCAGTAAAACTATTGCACTAATAATTAATCGCTTACAGAAAAAAATCGCAATGGATCTGTTACAGACTTTTGAGTACCCTTCTTCTTCTTCTTCTTTAGCCTTCTTCAGTCCATTTTGTGACGTAGGCCTCCTTTTCCTGTTTCCACCTCGTTCTGTTTTGTGCTAATTGCTGCCACTTGAAACCTGCAACCATTTTCACATCGTCATACCATCTTGTTTGCGGGCGTCCAATTGGTCTTTTGTGGTTTTATGGTCTCCAGTTTAGTAACTTCTTTGACCATCTATTTCTTGTTCTCGCCACGTGACCTGCCCATTCCCATTATTGCTTAGCCATTCTCTCCACGATGTCGTCCACTTTTGTTACTTTACGTACCCAGATATTTGTCTTCTTGTCTTTCAGGTTTATGCCCACCATTTTACATCATCTGAATGCGGTCTTATGGTATTCACCTGCGCAAACTTAAGTTCATAGAAATTAATTTCAGTTATTGATCAGTTTTAGCCACTAACTGTTGACATTTTTTGTGGGATTACTATTAATTTTTGACGTATAGTTTATTATGCAAGGTCGTTCTGTTTGAGATTCTCTACTTACTCTTTAACTTGATAACCATACTTATGTATATACCCTGTACTATATGTAAATATTAAGAAACAATCTTAATAAGGCCAAGAATATCACAAATTATATAAAGAACTTTATATATTTTGGGCAGTCGATGTTCTTAGTGCAGCTAGTTTATTCTACATTTTTATATAATTCGAATAGAGCACCTCGACTTACCAATAAAAATCATACTGGTTATATTAGTTTTATGATGTTTGGAATGCAGGCCATAAATACCCCTTAAAATACCCATTTTGGGTATTTAGCCAGATAAATACCCCTGGTATTTACCTCTAAAAATAGATACCTAGGTAATTTACATCACTAGCCAGGAGTGTTATTATTTATACACTGAAACTTTTGTCACAATGCTGCTTGATGCAGACACAAGCATTCAAGACATTGCAGTTAATTCACACTTACTTGATGTTATTCAATACTGGTGCTAACACAAGTTTAACCTAAAAAATTACATTTTGAGATTACAAAATATCGTATATTGAGTAGTATATACGTCTTTATCTTCATTAATTCATTTATTATCTCTATAGCCTCTTTTACCTTTCAGTGTCGAGGACCATTCATATTAAGTTAAAGACATATTTTTTGAGATGTTTTATCGGAGTCTTTCCACTGTGTTGGGTGTTTATCACACGACGTTTCGGGAGTTTTTTATCTACTCCCGTCCTCAGGTGAACAAATTCCTGGATTGCTGTTTAGTCCTGAGAAGGACTAATTTTTGAAAGTTTTTTTACGTACATTCATGCGTACCCCTGGATTTGAACCCAGGACCACTGATTGCTGTGATTACGAGTCTGTTACTCTTACCACTAGGCCACCAGCGCGGTAATATGTTTTAGTTATAAACTTATATATTGTAAAGGTATATTATAATATTATTATGATTATGAATTAATAAATAAATACCCTACACATATTTTTATTTTAAATTGTTGAACGCTCTCTCTCTCTTTCTTCGTTCCAAACCCATTTCGCATCTTTCCTCAGCAATTCGACCAAGGGCAATGTTAATTCCGAATAATTCGCTATAAACTTCTTATAATAATTTAATAGGCCAAGTAAACCTCTTAATGTTTTCAAGTTCTTGGGGCGAGGCAAATTCTTTATTTCTTCTATTTTTGCTTCACTGATTGTGACCCCATTATTGCTAATTTCATAGCCTAAATATGCTACATTTGTTTTTATAAAACGGCATTTGGCCAAATTCAACTTTAATCCGTTTTAGTTTAAAGTACTTATTACTAAATTTAAATGGTCCAAATGCTGTTCCACATCTTTTGAAAAAATTAAAATGTCATCTATGTAATGCACGCAAAAGTTATCACATTTGTTCGCTCACGGAGAGTAGACCGAACTCAATAGACCGAAAACAGTTGACCGAACTCAATTGACCGAATAGCAATAGACCGAAACGTCACTAGACCGAAGCAGCAATAGACCGAAAATCACTTGGTAGAAAAATATATTAGGGTTACATTTATTAAAATTAATAGCATCAACTTTCCTTCACACTTTATTCAGGCTTATGATTGGCAGCATAAACTGCTGGCGTGTTTAGAAGTTTTTTTTGTTTTTGATTCTATTTTAACTTTATTCTAGTAAATCATACAATACTTAACAGATATATCCTACCCAATTACATATCTACTAATATTAAAAATTAAAATTATGCGCAATCCCACATAAATAATGGACTATGTTTCCTTGAATATCGAAGTTACTGACAAGGCGCTTTATTCTGTCAGCACAATCCCGGTACCTTTTCTGGCTTCTGGGTGGTTCTTCGCCACTTACATATTGCTCTAATGTGAGTTCGTCAAGACTCTGCGCTCTCTCTGCAGTGCTTCAATAAATTTTCAAATATTTGGATGGTTTGAAGAAACTTGCTGGTCAGCCTCGATGCCATCCTTCACGAAATTGTTGGTTTTAGGTAAATCTTCATTCATACCATCAAAACAATTTCACATAACATGAGGAAAACGCGGAATGCAACGTTGACGTCGTTGAGGGCGTCCTATCCACTTATCCTCAAAGTAGTCTAGCACACCTTGAGCTTCTTGTGGAATAACATTTTTTTCGCACAACTGTTCAAAGATATCTACTACATTTGCTGCAGGCACTAATGCCAGAGCAGGCAACAATCGCATTGTTAGGGCAAATTCAGGTTCTGCTTTATATCGACGCTGAAGTCCTTCTGACTGCATGTGACGGAAACGGGTCTAGGACATCTCGGCGCCGCCTTTTTCTGCGCCGCCATCTCGGCGCGGGACCAGCTCGGTGCCGGGACAACTCGGCGCGGAGCCATCTCGGCGCCAGCCAATTCGGCGCAAGGCCATCTCGGAGCCTAATTCAAATTCACAAACTACAGTGTGCACTACGTAAGAAAATTATTATAAACAAATAATAAATAAAGTGATCGGCAAAAAGCTGGCATCAAATGAAAAAAATATTTAGAATTTCTTGGAAAATTAAACACTGACGACCAGAGGTGGTTGCAAAGTGATTACAAATGTCCAAACAAAAGTTGTCACGTGGCTTCCGTTATCAGTAAAATTTTACATTTTTAAAAATAATTAGGAAACATGCATTTACTAGTCAAGACAGAGACAAATTTTACGCGAAAAAAAATCTGGCCTTGAGATTGTTCAGTCAGCTAAAACTAACACACGATAAAAAATCTCATTAAAATCTTGCTTAATTTCTGAAAAATAGCACTTTTTGGATTTACACAATTTCGAAAATAGTACATTGTGTATCTAGGACGAAAAGCGTAACATTCCCAGACGACTGTGAATATTGTTGGGCGAGGCGAAAGCCGAGCCCAACAACACAGGAGTCTGGGAATGTTGCTTTTTGTCCAAGATACACATACTATTTTTCCGCCGATCGATACGAGTAATTAAAAAAATTATTAAATAGTACTCGAATATTCCCTGCCTAGGCCGGGAATATTATTCCTGTACAGTTTTATTGTAAATTACCTAGCAACGGCTGATCTAATGGAATGTTTGAATTATTCCTGTACAGTTTTATTGTAAATTACCTAGCAACGGCTGATGTAATGGAATGTTTGACTTTGCTCAACAAAATGTTGTCAATAATGTATCAGTTCTAGTACGATTGGCGGAAAACGCCATTTTCTAACTAAGTAAAGTGCCTTTTATGTGACAAATATTTCTTTAATGTTTATTTCCAAAATCAAAGAGTTTTATTTTTAACAAAGGTTTTTTATTATGAAATAAAAAACTTTGTTAAAAATATTTGTTTTTCCATAGCAGTCTTGGTTAAAAGTAAAATTCTTTGATATGGGACCTATACAAAAGAAAATGTGAGAGATCAAAGTTGGCCGAAGAGTTTGAAATTTGGTATATGAGCCTAGATTCTAAACAACTTCTTTTAATAACTTTTTGTCGTATTTGCTACATAAAAGGAACCCTACTCTACAGTAAAATAGGGTTTCTGAAAATTTCCAAAGCATACTTGCTTTTTCAAAACTGCAATGCTGTTAGAAATCCGTTTTTAACCAAACAGGGCTGAACCCAAAAAAATGAAAATTTAAATCGAAATTTTTTTACCTTTTACAAGAGTCGTTTCACCTATCCGGGGACACACTGGTGTTAAAAATATTTTTTTTTGATTTGGGAAATAAACATTAAAAAATATTTGTCACATAAAGGGCACTTTATTTAGTTAGAAAATGGCGTTTTTGAAATTGTGTAAATCTAAAAACTGCTATTTTTCGGAAATTAAGCAAGATTTTAATGAGATTTTTTATTGCCTTAGTTTTAGCTGACTGAACAATCCAAGGCCAGAAAATTTTTTTTCGTAAAATTTTTCTCTATCTTGACTAGTAAATGCATGTTTTGTAATTATTTTTTTAAAAATGTAAACCTTTACTGATAACGGAAGTCACGTGACAACTTTTGTTTGACCCATTTCTAATCACTTTGCAACCACCTCTGGTCGTCAGTATTTAATTTTCCAAGAAATTCTAAATATAGCCGGAGCAGCATCATGCTTAGTTCGAATGTTTGGTATAGTTCTTTTAATGATGTCCACTTTTGGCAGTTTAGCTGATCTGCCTGTGATAATCCTAAAGATGCTTGCGATACTATGAAGTGTGGAGCGTACTGAGTACGTCTTGCATCTTCTCTAACATTTTGCATTACTTGAGCTGCCTGTAGTTCTGCAGCATCAGCTGCATGGTTCTGTTCGCCACTTTCTTGTGTAATATCGTTTCCCACTGATATAACACGAACACTACACTTGAATTTTTTATGACATTCACACCTCCAGTAGATCTTCGAATCAATTTGTTTGTCTTTGATGTACAAATGACCATCTAATAACAATTTGCAATGGCCCTTTACACTCTCTATGTACTGCATCACCATTTTCAATATTAACTTTCTACAACACTCCTTAGCAAGCTGTAGACTTGGAATAAATCGAAAAATAGGAAAAATTGCATTTATACCATGGAAAATCATTAGCGCAAGAATGCAATTAAGTAAGGTATGTGCCTTATACGCTATTAGTGTGCTTAATATTCTTATCTATCTTTGTGACGATTTTTTGACAAATATTTCAATTGATGCTATTATTAATAAATGTAATTTTCGAGATATTTAATGTGCACATTTACCGAATGTGTACTTTAACCGTAACATATTTTTGACCAAGTGATTTCGGTCTATTGCGTTTCGGTCAATTGAGTTCGGTCAACTGCCTTTCGGTCTATTTACCTATTTGTTGCATAGCTCTCACTAAAGCTGCACATGACGTCGTCAAACCAAACGGAACTACCTTAAATTGAAAAATTTCCCCCTCTATGCAGAATTCTGTATATTTTCTTGAGTCCTCGTGTAATGGGATCAACCAAAATGAATTTTTCAAATCTAATTTCGATAACACCTTCTTGTCCCAAATTTGACTTAACAGGGCATCAATTGTCTGCGGACTTATTGGGGAATAGTAATCTGATTAATCCTACGTGCATCCAGAAACAACCTAAGACTACCATCGTTTTTCTTCACCACCATTAACGAAGTTTGTTTTCGAAGGTTCAATCACATCATCTTCTAGCATCTGTTGTAACTCATGTTTCACTTTCTCGCGCTGTGCAAATGTTATGGGATAAGATTTCGATTTAAAGCCCAACGATTCGTCGACAACAAGCTTATGGCAATACTTCGTTGCTTGTCCGGTTTTCTGATTCACTATATCTTTATTTCTTTCTATGATTTCCATAATTCTGCCTTTATATTGTAGATAACCCTATCTGTTCATCATCCAACATACTTTCTAATATCGCATAATCATTTATAATAACTTCGTCTACTGCACACTTGGCAAGGCAACAATTCATATCGTCTCCCGCTCTATTGGCTGGACAACAATTCATATCGTCTCCTGCTGTTATCTCAGCTAGGCAACAATTTATTTGCTCTCGATCCTCAACAGACCAAGGCTTTTCTATTTGTCCGACTTGAATACATCTTCGCATCCCATCTATTTTAATTCTAACTTGCTGAATGATATCGACACCTATCATAAATTGTACATTTAAGTCAGCTACTATATAAAATCGGACATCAAATTCTTTTCCATCTATGCTTATTTTTATTGCCAATACTTTACTGGTAGTTGAGATTTTCTTTCTTGTTGCGGATAATAAATCGATCTTGTTAACTTTAATAATATTGCTTTGTAAGATATTCAAATGATTATTCAACACTATAATGAACGAACCAATGAAAATTGTTCGATATGTCAGAAATGGCCAATCAAAATTGACTGTCATTGAAAACACCTAATGTCACAGTGTTTTCACGCGAGCCCAATTGGTTTCAATGATTTCAATTTAGTGAGTAGCCTTTGACTGACATTTCACCAAAACGTCAAAGTCAAAGTTTGGAAATCAGCGTCGTTTTAAAACTCATAATAATTGTGTTGGAACCTCCAGTATTGAATTAATAGTGTAAAACGTTAAAAATATCTGCTGTCGACCACGGTAAAAGTCATCTACCCATATTGTTGCATAATCTTTCCAAATACCACTCAAGGAACATTTTTTTAAGAGAATTTTTTTTGTCAACATGCAAATTATTGCAAATTTCTCTCAACAAAAACTGCTCAAATTCCACTCGACCTGCGGTTTCGCAGAATTTTTAACGCAGTTTTGGTTTCGAGAAATTTAAACGCAATAATTTGCTCTATTTGATCTAAAATTCTCAATTTAACAAACGGTAAGCATGAGTTCGTAACATCTTCTTCATTTTCCTTCAATAAATATTCCCCCGTTCTATTAAAAGTGACGGCAAAGTTGGCAATGTACTTAAAACTATTATTATTTACAAAATTTACATAAATTGGGGTTTTTTAACCCCCGAAGGCTTTTCGTGCACCTCGGCTATCTCGATCCTCTCCAAATCTTCAACATTATTCGCATTCCCAATTCTTCCAGTTAATATCGTATTGATGTAGGGTTGGTCTCTATTCTGTGCCTGATCTATTTCTGGCATCGTTTCTTATTCCTCTCATCGATTAGTTCTTCGTAATTCTTCCTGTTATCCCCCCTATTGTAGTTATTCCGGTTCTGATTTCCCCAATTACTGTTATACCCTCTGTTTTGATTAAATCCTCTATTGTAATTATAGTTCCCATAATTCCTTCTTTCTTGTTGATTGAAATTGTTGTTATTAAAATTATTATTGTTTGGCCTAAATTTATTTTCGAAAGTATCTCTCAATTTCCTTTTACTAAAATGTTGACGCTATGTCGTTCGGTTCTCACTTCTTTCGTTAAATACAGCCATGTCGGAATTCCTGACGGTTTCCAGGAAATCACGCAACGTTTTGACGTTTTGTACTGCCACGGCTCTGGTGATCTCTGCTTCGAGGTGTCTTCACAGATGTTGTATTATTTCCTCCTCTGACAGTTTAGGAGTAAGGTACTGCGCCTTGTTGAACCTGTTCATAACGTACATCTCCCGAGAACCTCCTTTGTCAACGTATTTTCATGAAGTCAACTCAGTCCTCACCTGGGCTTGGTGCGAGTTGCTCCAGTACTGTTCAGTAAAGAGCGCTCTGAATTGTTCATACATTGTGTACTTCGACTTGACAATACTGTGCCAGATTTCTGCGTTCCCCCTCACAGCTATGTTAATCACAATTTTCGGCATTCGGTCGTTACAGTTTTAATGATGTCATCAAGCTTCGCCAAGAAAATCATTGGCAGCCCTCCGTACCTGCCCTCAAATTTCGGAATAAATTCCATGCTAAAGCTGGGAGGTGCCACGCTAGCAGGGTACTCATGCGTTTGTTCAAACCTCTCGTTCATCCCCTGTAGCTCCCTCGTGAGCCTATTATCCACCCTGGCAATACGAATCGCATTCTGGTTTCGCTCTTCATGCGCTTTGTTGAATCTTTCCTCTGCATCCTTTTTTTAAGTTGCCTAATTCCTGTTCTACCTCTTCCTGATGTTGTACCAACCGTCCCTGTGTTTTAATCTCAAGTCCTAACATTCTGTTTCTTCTCCTTTCCTTTTTAAGCTTTCATCCACTATTTGCAATACTTCCTGCTGTATTTCCTCCTTAGCTGTTTCTTTGAATGCGTCTAATTTCTGTTCTAACCCGTCAATCTTCGCTTATACTTCTTCTCTATTTTGCTCTTGCATTTTAACTAATGCTTGCTTTAGGCCCTCGACCATAACATTGGTGTGATCGCAAGCCCTTGTCTCTCTCTCTCCCGCATCTCTTCTGATTGCTTCTTGTAATCTTCTTTCCCTTTCTTCGGCTTCTTGTCTTTGCTCCTGCACATTGCTTGTAATTGCTTCTTGTATTTCTTTAACGCTCTGTGCCGTTCTTTCTGCTTCAGTCCGAATTCCTTCTTGTATTCTTTTTTTACGTTGTTCGGCCTTTTCTGCTTCTTTCCGGGTCGTTTCTTGTACGTCCTCCATTTTTCTAAATAATGCCTCTATTATCCCACTTAATTCAGTCTCTAGCTTCGAAGCTTGGGGCGGTTGTGCTTCTACCTGATTCCCTTGTATTTGCGGTTCTGTCGGTGGCTCTTGTATTTCCATAACCTCTCCGGCTTGCTGTTCCTCTTCCTTTTCTTCCTCGTTCTTCTTTTGACTTTGAGTCATTTTGCTCGATTTCTTGTTACTCGTAATTAATACGAAAACGCTTTCCCACTCGACAACAATCACCCACACAAATAACGCTTTTCGAAATACAATTTGCCACAATTTACCTACCCTGTATTAATTCCTGTTAGATACTACGACAATAATTCTACTCGCTATTCCTATACCTTATAATTCCTCTTACTTGTTGGTAAACCTATTAATTTCAGTCTTGGCTTTATTTGTTTCCTACTTAATTTTCAAAGGCCCCACGTTTGGGCGACCATTTAAATATGTAAAAATATATTGTAATATTATTATTATTATGCATGAATAAATAAAGACCCTACCCATATTTTTATTTTTATCTAAAATCAAATTTTAACTGATTAAAATCAATAATTATCCGTATCAATGGGTTCATTGAATTTGTGTTTTGCCCTTTTTTAGTATAGCACACATCTGCAAATAAAATAAGTTATGGCTAGCTCAATTTCGAAAGACAGGGACTCAAAATCTGGTTGGGTTCCCATATTTGTTCAAAATAAAAATCCCCGTGTTACGCCACTGGGCTATGAAATTTAGAAGTAGTAATTGCGCATACTCGCAGCGCTGTCAATAATCTATCTTCAAAATGATTTCACGTGCAGTTCAATTTTGGATAATTATAGTGAATTTAAAAGCAAATCCATGAACAAATTAACAGGTAAGTCAAATTTCGATCTTTATTAAGCGTTCCTAATTGTCTTTTGCTTTAGATCGACGTAGTAGCGTCCTTTGCAGGCAAATGTTTTGTTAGACGCTTCCCTCTATAACCTCAACTTAGATTTACAAATTCTGAAACTCCTGGACTATTTTGACGTATTGTAAAAATTAGATCGGCTTCCTTTCACCAAGCCCGTTCCTCGTGGTAAATTTCGTAGCTCTGGCACGCTTATTTGTTTGACCTCACTAACCTTAACCTCACTTAGGCTGCGGCTGGTAGTTCAGAGAGCTTCTCCTGCAGCTTGTGGCTGGATGCTGGATTCCCGGGATGCTGTAACTGCTGTGCTGGCCTCTTTCACACCGGGAGGAACTGCTAACACCCTCACTTTGGCTCTGGGCCCCCAATGAAACCCGCAGCTGATGATCCGAAAGCTGAACTGGTCTGCCGATCTTCTCGGAAGGTGGTCATTGGAGAAAAATTATTTTATGAGGTGGATTTTCAAACCCACATTCTCAAATGAACTCTGTTAACTGCTGATCACGCCGGTATAACTCTTTTTAATTTATTTTAATGTTAACTAGTATAAAAGTTAAACAATTTGGAGACACAAATTTGGCTTTTCAGGAATTTATTTATTATCAATTGTTTCTTTCCGCGTCTGTTAACAACAATTGCCTATCTGGCTACATAAAAACGGATGTTACCTGAATACAATACAACTTCTTATAAACTAATTTTACAAATTAATTAATAAAACTGTACATATTCTTATGTCTAAATTATTGTTTGTCCATGTTTGCAATTTATTTAAGTTCTAGTGCCACTCACAAAGTTTCATTTTAATTGTCTGTTCACTTGTGTCATTGCACTGACTTATTTTAAAACACAAATCTCGTCAATTTCCTTTAGTGTGTTCTTTTCTTGCAGTTTTTATAAAACCTGTCTTATTTTCACCAATTTTCTTCAGATATTACTGCTCCATTTTCTTACAGCTTTATTCGATCTAGCATTGTGCTCTTTTGCACTGTATTGAACATTCTGTCCTTTTTACCTTTATTTAAAAAGTTCATAGAACTGTACTTAATCAATTGTACTGACATGTGAATTTAATTAACCTGCATGTAATAAATCCCCTTTGATGATAGATTTGTTGAATTATTTATTGGCTTTACTTTGCACCAACCTCTTAATCTATGTTAATTGATAAAACTGTGAATCCAACTTATTGATTGAGCTTTGCCTTATTGCCATTCATTCTAAAGTAGTTTTCATTAATATCAGCAATGCTTGACCGATGTAATCATAAATTAAAATTTCTAATATGACTTCTTACAGTTGCCTTCTTACCCCAGCTCTGTGCTTTTATTGAATTGCTTTAATTATTGATTCTGCAAGCAGAGTTGTGTAACGGGCTAAAGACCATTTCAATATATGATACCATTATATGCGCAGTAGACTATTTTTGTAATTCTCTGCGCAGAAGTGGCATCCAAATGGACTTTGTTTCTGCGCTAGCCTGGCTAATTGGTTCTTCTACCAGTGCTATGTATGCAGCTTCTTTCAGCTTTCTACAACCTGTTTTCTTTTTTAGATACAAGGGATGCGTTATGCTATTGTATGTGGTGGTCTTCGTTCCAGGCGTGTTCTGTGATCTTGGATTAGATGGTTTCGCCCTTTCTAATATCATTGCGATTTTCCGATGATGTCACTCGTAGGGGCCGTTTTGCTTCTCCTATGCATCTGTTTGAATCTGTTTCCGATTCTTCTCAGTTTGTCAGAAACTCCTCGGATGTATGGTAGTAGGGTCGTGGTTGTCGGCTCCGTTTTCTCATCCTCTGCCAGTTTTGTATTTTTGTCCATCTCTTTTAGCGTTTGCTTTAGAGTTCTTTTTGGGTAGCCATTAGCTTGCAACATTTCTCTGATTATCACAATTTCCGGTTTAAGATCTTCTACCTCCAAGCATATAGTTTTGGCTGGACTATATAGGCAGGCATCTCGCGACGCTACTTTTCACGCTATTGTGATGGTTAGAATCGTAGTATAGGTATCTCCCCGTATGGGTTGGGTTTTCGATATACCTCTGTTTGTACCGTGTCACCATTCTTCTGGACTAGTACGTCTAGGGAATGGGAGTTTGTCTTCCGATTCTATTTCCATCGTGAACATAATTGATTAGGCTTGATTATTGAGTTCCAGGAAGCCGTCCAGTGTCTCTCTTCTATGGGGTTATATTACGAACGTATTATTTACGTATCGCAGCCATAGACTAGGTTTGTTCTCATATTGAGATATAGCTCGTTCCTCAAAGTCTTCCATGTAGTCCTTTTCAGGACTAACCAGCAGTTCATTCATCTGAGGACGGGAGGAGATCAAAATCTCGCGAAACTTCGTTTGATAAACATCCAAGACAGTGGAAAAAGTCCGATAAAACATCTCATAATAGACCACTGTCAAAAATGACATCGTTCAGAAACCAATTTTTTTTTTATATCTATGAAAACAAGTTCCTTGTATTATTAAAAGATGTATAACTGCCGTTCTACATTTTACATTTTACATTAAATTGAAACGCTCAAAATGCCACTTTCCCTAGCAAAACGCTTCACTAAAATGGACCACAATTGTGTCCTCGGCGAGCAGAACACTATATCATGAATAATGGCTTCGAGAGGAAGATGGATTCCACTAATATTATTTTAAGGTCGCCGAATTGGCATTTGAAGTTCATTTCATTGTTCGGGGAAGCGCGACTTCGTAATGCCGAAGCAAATAATTATACAATTCCACTTCTCTTTGCCGCAAGAACAATACGAATACTTTGATGTACTCGCTAATTATATATTTGCCCCAAGTTTAATTTCTTTCTTATGTTTGCATTTAATTAGTGCTCGAACTGACTTAGGTTTTTCCTCCAAATGCTCTTTTGCTAGTCTGGGCTCCATTTTTAATAAATTAATTAAACTCCCGCCGAAGCATCCGAAGTTTCATACTTACGATCCATTGTCTTATATTGCTCTTGCCCTTTGCGAAGTTGTGCTATTGTTTGTCGAGATTGAAGTTTCGGTTTTTTCTCAAAACTCGGCTTCAGTCCTAAATGCGCGATTAGATAAGGCCTTTCGGCCCAAGTAAATATTTCGTTATCGCCAGTGCTTGCTCGTCCCTTTAGGGCGTTCGTTTTTACACATAAGTGCTGAGCCTCTGTATAAAACCATAACGGCAGGGTAATGTATCACCATTAATGGCTTATAAACGAACGTAAATTCCAAACATGCGCAAAACATAATATTGATTATATTGGATAATAAAACTTGGATAACGGGGGTCCTACATTTCCGCCCCGCAGATGAATTCGACAACTTTGTTATATAGGTACCGCTCTAATGCACCGTAATTAGCTGACCAGTGAGAAAGATAACTCTGTAACATTAGTACATACTAAATGGGTTTTCTAGTGTGACTTTAATAAATTCCAATGTTAATTATTTCTTTTTTTCAGGTAAGTCCTGGATTTCAGACAGATGATTCGCTTTGGTAAGAACTCATTTTTTATTGTTGAAAAACTTGCATATTTTAAGAATTGCACTGCTACGTAGAAGGAACGATATTTGAAAAACATAAATAAAACCCCGTTTTAATCGTTCTTCATCAACCCATTTCCGTGAAAGCCAGGACACCCCGGTATATTTTATTTAAGCTCGGGTAGAAAGCCACACCGCCGAAAACTTGGGCGTGTCAGTTAACAGGTTATTTTTAATTTCGCTGATTTATTGACATGGGCGTTGCTGAGCCGAATTGTGGTTCTCTGCCATTTCCCTTTTGTTCTTCGTCGTTGGCAGTGGTCAATATTATCGATTTAGCGGGGCTAA